>CAUYRT010026778.1:0-100216 GCA_963574885.1 Lepilemur ruficaudatus
ATTCCTTGTAGAGGCTCTAGGGGAGAACAGAGGGGTAAATACAGTGTAGGACATAATCCAGTGAAGTATCCCAAGAATGGATAGACAGGCACCACATGTACTCACCAGCCAATTGGTTTCACTGATCAACACCTAAGTGGACATATAAGAATAACATTTATCAAGTGTGGGGCAGATGGAAGGGGGGATGAGGGGATAGATATATGCATACATAATGAGTGTGATGTGCACTGTCTGGGGGATGGTCAGGCTTGAAGCTCTGACTCGAGGTGGGAGGGGAAGGCAAGGGCAATGTACATAACCTTAACATTTGTACCACCATAGTATGCTGAAATAAAAAAAAAATTAAAAAAAAAAAAAGATCAGTTGGAGATTTCAAAAGCCAAAGCTAATCATTAACATCTCAGGCTCAAAAATTTGCCCTCAATGTGTAATTTTAGTCACCATTTATTATGTATGATCAATAGCTTGGCAGTGATGACAGAGAACAGTGAAGGGGTCATAATTAGTTGCTAATCATAAATTTTGTCTGGTTTCATTGACCAAACACAGGACGCACTAATTTATAAAATGAAACTAAACATTTAGAATGATCATTCGATATGGGAGTGTCAGTTAACTTACTCAGAAATAGATATTCTTGTTAAAAAATGAAGAAATGCAATTGAAAAAAAAATTTCCATAGAAGTTACCCCTGTGTACATAGCGATTTAAAACTTAAAAGTCTAGAGTTTTAAAAATAGGAAAAGGATTGGCTTTCTAAATTATTTTGATGACATTTTAAAGAACAATTTATTTCTTTGAAACAGATGTTCTCCATTTCTATTTCAAGCCCTTTAAATGTTAAAAAAAAAAACGTGGAAATAAAATTGCATGAAAATCAGTACTGGAGACATGGCCACAATGAATATTTTAAAGATAAGGGTGAGTGTTAGCAATTAAGACATTTTCCATTTGGCGACATCTACCCTTGTTAACAATGATATATTTAACTTGGTGAATTTTTTTGTTCACAAATCTTTATATTTATAACCACCTGTAGTGTTTATGACAAAGTGAAATAATAATTAAAATATTCCCTTGGAGCTATTGAACATATGGCATGTTGAATCCTCTGTTGATTTTACTGTGACACTGGTTCTATTTTTTATATGTTTTCTCAACATGGTTATTTTAAGTTTTGCTGAAGCTTCAGTGATGAGACAACCATTTAGAAGGAAAAGAAGAACCAGTTTTTATTTTTGTAGGGAAATGGGCTATGTGTGTTCTTTGATGCACGCTTTGTCCAAATCTGAAATAAAAAAATGACAACTTGATGTGTTTGAAGTAATCAGGGTAAGATGTCAACCTTTACTAAATGTAATCAATTAGTACCTCATACTCTAATGTCTTGTAGTCACCATATTTCAGTGTGGTGCTTTCATTTTTAAGAAAAACAGCCTAATATTTAGAGATTGAATTTCCTGCCTAAATTACATGTTTTGATTTCAGATATTTGGCTTCTCTTTTTATGGACGGGGTTACACATTAAACTTTATAATACATGAATTAAAATATCATTTAAGCACTCAGAGTATGAGATGTACCATATTTTTAAACAATCGCCCATCAAAAAGACACGTAGAAAATTTTTCTCAAAATCATAATACATTCCAAATAGTTATCATTGGTAAATCATTAACATCCTTTTCTTCAATACCAAAAATTTCTTATATCATTAGACTGTTACAACTTATAATGGAAAAATCAATGCAGTAAGAAAATTAAATTTTACTGATAGCCTTTAGGCAAAATGCAATGTTAAAATGCATTTTAGCTTCCCATGTGGTTCATAGGCAAAGTAAGAAATGGAATCTGGGTTAGCTGTCAATGCAGGATATTTTTTTTAGAAGCCGGCAGGCCTGCCTGTGAACCAAACCCTTTCCTAATGCGTTTGTTTCTTGATTACTTAATAATGTGAAAATAACCATCCTAATTGGATCACTTGAAAGGTCATAAGTCTGTCCTAATTTAAAAAAAAATAATAATTCCCAAGTCAAGATCAATGAGGAGATTCTCTATCTTCCCAGGAAGAGAAGTTAGCAGAAAGAAAATGGATTTATCTCCTGAGCAATGTAGCAATGGCATGTGAATCCCTAGGGAGAGAAAGGGTGGAGGAGAGGAACAGAAAAGGATGTGAGGAGAGAGATATACAGAGCAAGAGACTGGAGCTAAAAAAGAAAATTCATCAAGCTGCCACCTGTCTCTGGTGAAGCTGTGACATATAGACTACACTTGATGTGGTTTGTAATCACCGTAAGTGGCCACTTTCTTTTCTTGGCAGACAGATATAGCAGACCTGGATTGACACTCATGTATTTTACTCATCCTGCATCTATAATAAAGTCATGCTTTATAAGAGTAATTTAAAAGAGGATGTTCTTTGTTTAATTACCAAGAGGAATGTGCACAGTTAATTTCTAGATCATAAACAAAGACACTGGTGTTTTACGGCTGCTTTTCTACTTTAGACCATGACTAAAAAATTCATCTGCTGTCCTCATAAAATGCAATGACTAGGTAGAACACATCATTTTTTTCTCATTTGATTTCAACAAAGAACTTTTTAATATTTCTTTTGATTTGCATGTTATTTAATGAATGATAAATATAAAAGGTTTCTCCACCTTTTATAGTCTTCAGAAGAATATGTTTAATTACAATTAGTATTGGGAAATTGCTCTCCATCAGATTTGAATTCTTAATAATGATGATTATTAATATTTGAAAGTACCTAGCTATTTTGTTGGTGTCCACAATGCCAATTAATAGGAAAGAAAATTATTTTATGTTTCCAAGCGAAGATAGCCAGTGATTTTAATAATGTAAAGGATGATGGTCATATTACCTAGCCTCATCACAAAATTAAAAAATGTTTCCCATATTTTAAAAATAGTTTTTGTGTGTTTTGTGATGATTTTTTGCTTTGTTGGATTTTTAGTCCACATTGCACTTTTCTAAAGTTGTTTATTGTGAGATTTATTTTCAACATCTAGAAAGTCATGTTAAACTCTTTTTGTATCAAATCAAGTGTGAAAAGTCAATTTATGATGTAGTCTATATATGTATATCTTAGGTTCTTTCTTTCCCCCATTTTAAAATAGTTCATTGCCTACATGCACACACATGTATTTTTGAGCCATGTATAATATACATACCTATATATTTGAACCATGTACAATTTATCTAATGCAATATGTATTTGATATAAATTAATACAGAAAACATATATTCTTAAAAAGGTCATATAATGATTCCTTTTCTCAACTTTTGCTATGAAAACTTTGTGTGTTACATAGCTTAAGCTGTTCAAGGAACTTAATGAACATTAATTCACAAATTTATTTGAAGCATAAGCATTTCATATCTTAGCCAAACCTTAGGAATGATAGAATTTTTCTTTTCTTCCTATTGTATCCTCCTCTTATTGATAAGAAACTGAAGACAGAGATGATATACGATTTGTCCATGGTCACAGATTTGAAGTTCTACCCTGACTTGCCACCTTATAGTAATTATTCCAACATACTGTGCTGCCTCATTTGCTGTGAATGGATTTGCATTTTGAAGTTCAGTGTCTTTCTTGTACTTTCCTGAAAACCTGGGTAGAAACTCTGTAATGATAAGCTTGAAACTGTTAGTTAAAAAAATAAGATTGGCCGCAAAGATAGTCCATGAAATTATAAAAATCATAAATTCACAATCATTATATAGAAAATAACCCAGAAAACTTAAAATAACACACACACACACACACACACACACGTATCTATCTATCTTTCTAAGATTTTCTAGGCTTTGCCTTCCTACCAACTTCAATATTTACGAAATCATCATATTTGTTACAGATGTTTTACACAGGATTATTTGCCCCCTATTTTTTCTAATATCTAAATATCTATTTGAATTCTGATTATACAACTCAAGTTACTGAGTTTGACATTGTGGATTATTCTGTGCAAATTCCATGCATGACCCATGCCTGTCCATCTCCATCCTGCTTCCCTGTCCTGGGTTTATTCTTATTCATCTTTCTTACCCTTTGTATAGCTGCAGTGAAAACAATTCCCCTTCTCTCATATCTACCTTTCTTTTCTTTCCTAATCTTTGAAATTCCTCATTTCCTTATACTCTTTCTTATGTATTATTCCCCCAAAATATTTGGGATAAACATAGTATTTCTTATGTATTTCCCAACACAATATTTCATAGTATTTCATAGTATTTCCCAACACAATGACTGGACACGTGTACAATATGAGGATTTCTGAACCCAAATGTGGACAGTTACTGGACATGTATACCGAAATAAATTTGTGGAGTTAAGGATTTTGAACTGGGGAAACTTGCATTTAGAGATGAATATATTTATTGGGATTAAATAACAGTCACTATTTGTGTGCATTTTTATTGTTAGAGTAAAAAACATTGACATGGACAGATAAAAACTAAGATCATTCTTTCTGGTAAAATTAACATGTATTTCCAATTTTCAATATTTGAAATCTTGTTTTTCTGTTTTGTTAGGGGGAAGGGTTTGGACGCATTATGTTTTGGAAGCAACTTGTATACACAGAAGTCAGTTATCTGGTAATTCTCTTGGAGGCTGTGTAGATCCTATCACATTTCAGTTAACAATTCAATGATCACTTTCCTACCAGAAATACAACAGTAGTTCTGTCTAATACCTCACCTGGAATGGATGCATCCTGTTGATTGTATACTTTCTAAAACAAAGGTAACAGCAACTAGGTTAGCATGTGGCAAAGAGGAGTGAGCTCTGTGGATGGACAATGGTTCATTCCAGTTCCAGGGAGACATCAGTTTGCCACTAGAACGGACACTGTTAATCAGTGAAAAGAGTTTAGCGTCTTCATGTCTGGAGTCAATACATTTGCTTGACTCTTAATGAAGAATTTAGTCCGTAGTATGATGTTCTATGAAAATAAGTCTTCAGATTTATTTCTTACTCTGAGTTATAAATATTTCACAGGTATAGACAACTGCTTTTCTTTTAATTGATAAGAATAGCTCTTCCTCTCCCATCCAAGTGCTGGCAGCTTTGAATACTTGGTGGTTTGGCTTGTGATTAGCTTCTTTCATCACTGTTTTTGGTCTTGGGGATATCATGCTTTCTTCTAATTTACCTCATAAAAACAAGTGTAAAGAGTTGGTTAAATCACTTTATTCACAGTGTGGTATTGAGAAGCTTTGTCTGGAAAACAGTTGACCAGCAGTGACTTATTTAACTGTACCGCACTTTTTGTTTTAAATGACTCTCCTTCTCCTCCAGGAACAACGCTTATTGAGAAGACCACAAATCGTGAACCCATGTGGACCTAGCACAACGACTTACATATACTGGCCTGACAGTCATTTTAAATATTTCACAGCTTGAAAACACTCATTTCAAATGTAGTTCTCTATAACACCCTTGAATCTGGAAGAGTCAATGATTTTCCGAAAATATTACACTTTACCATGCAGGTACATGAGTTTTTAGATCATACATATGAAGAAAACATGGATTGTCTCATTTTATAAAAAAAAAAAGGGGTCCTGAAAAATGTAAAATCCAGTGTTTCCTGTCACCCTCTCATATAGGGTTCTGTACTAGGGGGTGTGCACAGTAATAGAAAGCCTTTTATATGATTGGATTTATATATATTTATATATATACAGTTTTATAGTGATATTCTAGGATGGTGGTTATGACTACCTTACAGATGAGGAAACTGAGGCTCACAGAAAACAATACAATTCCAAGATCTCTCATCTAATAAGTGACATAACTTGGATTTAGATCCAGACCTGTCTTATTCCAAAAGCTAGTTTCTCTATTATATCAGGGAAACCATTAGAAATTAGCACAGCATTTATGATATTTGATGACAATACATAAAATAAAGGTATAATTCTCTCAGATTATCATAAAGAAAATAACCAAGCATCTTGAAAAATTAGTGTGCCAAAGATAGGTATAATATAAATGTCACGGGACTGTGACATCAGTTTTCAATGAATTGTGACAAGAGTCTCTTATGAGGTAAATTTTTCTAGATTAAAGTTTTTTTTTATCTACTACAACCTAAATATCTTTTGGTACCATCATATAGTAAAATTAGAGTTAAAAACTGTAGCAAATCATTAATATAATATTTTTAACTACTGTCCTTAAAAATAACAAAATGTACTGCGTGTTTTCTACAATGCCAGAAGTATTAACAAAATACTGTACTATAATACAAATAGTCATAAAATAGCAAAGCAGATAAATGTAAATGCCACAGCATGATCTTCTGGTATATTTTTCTGCACATTTTTATGGGTTTGAGGTAGAGTTCTGGTTCCAGCATCCTGCCATTCATTCCTATCCCCTAAAATGCTCTAGAATAGGGAGCTGTATGTGGAAAGAATGGTAACCATGTAAAAAAAAAATCACCTTATTAGCAAGTGGGCAAGCCTCCAGATATGCCCAGAAATATTGGCCACATAGGAGATTATAAGCAAGGAGGGCTTCAGGCTTGAAGACATAGTGACCCTCAATCTTCAGTAAAATGTAGTCATATAAATGTCCTAGATTTGGATCCATCTGATTTGCACATTTTCAGACAAGGGAGGGAATTGAATTGGCAGCTAGTCCTGGCTAAGAAAATGCTAGAGAAAGCTGGGCCTAGTCAGGGAATAAAATAACAAGGTTCCCACTCCACTGTGTGTGAGAGTGTATGTGTGCGTGTATGTGTGTGTGTGTGAGTGTGTGTATTTTTTTCAGCACCTGGTCTAAATTCAACTTCAGACTTCCAGTCTTACATGAGGATTGTTCCATTCTTCCCCTCAATACCATGTTAATTTGTCAATATCTATCCTTTCCATATGTTTTTGTAGTAATGTAGTTATAAACAATTATGTTGCCTTATTTTAGGATTGAGAGAGAGGGAACATACTGCTGAAATATATCATTTACAAATTAAGCTCACCATAATCATTCCTGACCTTTATGCCACTTTCTTTCAGTAATCATTTGGTAATATCTTTTGGACTTAATAAGCTGAATCTTATAAAGAATTCTTTCTTGAACAATAAAACATAATGGATATCCTTGAACATTCTAGTTTATCAAAATAGGGAGTATGGGTAACAAATGCAAAAGCAGATCACAGAAAAATCAAGTGGCTTGTCAAGGGGAAAGATGAATGCGAGAGAGGACCACAAACTATTTCCCTGACATTCTTTACGAAAATCCTGTAATATGAGTTACTAATTTCATTTTGTATCCTATATATTTAACAAATATAGTGAAATATGAAAATGATCTTTTTAGTAAATATAGGCAATAGGTTGATATACTAGCTTATTTTATAGATATATTGATCATGCTACTGTTGCAAAAAGGCTATTTTTGTGAGATAATTGGAAGCAGATTTTTAGTTTCATCTACTTAGCAAATTCCATTTTCCCCAGACATTCTAAGTCTTTAAAATTTACCATTTTAAGCTTTATTGCAAATAAAATTGACAAATAAAAATTGTATATATTCAAGGTATACAACATGAATGATGTTTTTATATACAATTTTACAAATTGTAAAATGATTAACACAATCAAGATAATTAACATATCAGTCACCTTGTGTGTGGTGAGAATACTTAAGATCAACTCTTTTAGCAATTTTTAGTTATACAATACATTATTATTTTTTTGTTTTTGAGACAGAGTCTTGCTGTGTTGCCTTGGCTAAAGTGATGTGGCATCAGCCCAGCTCACAGCAACCTCAAACCCCTGGGCTCATGCCTCCGAAGTAGCTGGGACTATAGGCATGCACCACCATGCCTGGCTAATTTTTTCTATGTATTTTTAGTTGTCTGGCTAATCTCTTTCTATTTTTAATAGAGTCCGGGTCTTGCTCTTGCTCAGGCTGGTCTTGACCTTCCAACCTCAAGCGATCCTCCTGCCTTGGCCTCCCAGAGTGTTAGCATTATAGGCATGAGCCACTGTGCCTGGCCTACAATACATTATTATTAACTACAGCCATATACTGCATATTAGATCTCCAGAAATTATTTATCTTCTAAGTGAAAGTTTGTACCCATTGATCAACATCTTATTCCTCCCTCCCCCAATCTTCTGCCAACCCTGGTAACCATCTTTCTACTTTATAATTCCATGAGTTTACTTTTTGTATGTTCTACTTATAAATGAGATTATGCAGGACTTGTTTTTCTGTGTCTTACTTATTTCACTTAGCATAATATTCCCTAAGTTTTTCTATGTTGTCACAATGACAGGATTCCATTCTTTTTTTAAGACTTTAATATTTTCCAACATTTAAGACTGAATAATGTTCCATTTTATATGTACAGATTGCATTTTCTTTATTCATCCATCAGTGGCCACTAAGGTTGTTTTTATGTCTTGGCTATTGTGAATAATGCTGCAATGAACATGGGAATGCAGATACCTCTTACAGATAAGACATAGTTAAATTCCCTTAGACACGTAAAATATCTTTTTTTGTTGTTGTTTAAAATGCACTTATTGAGTATTTATTCTGCACTGAACATAGTATCAAGGTTATATGAAGACAGAATTTGGTGCCTGCTGTCACATCTAAAGAGTGATATAAGCCATAATGTGATAAATGTTATAGGAAACACTAAAAGATGAACTATAAAAATACTTGGAAAGAAAATTATTTCAGCAACATTTATTTCTTCTTCATTCAACACTATTTTGTGAATAGCTATTATGTGCAAGGCACTACAGATACAATAGTGAACAAGATATCTCTACTTTCAAAAACTTACAGTCTAGATAAGATTGGAGTGGTGTTGGAAATGCAGGTAAACGAACAAATTCTGGTACAATGCAGGAAATGCCATGATGGGGACAGAGCATTGAAAAACACCCATTCAAATCAAAGCATTTGGGATATCTAACAAAGAACACTGGAGCAATCATATCACTTTAGAGAGTGTCTACTATTTTGAAAACATTTTTCTTTCATTCCATAAATATGCTGAGCTTGTTACTTATATACATTATTTTAATTCATTTACGATAAAACACTCCAAAATATGATTTACCTACTGAATGGTTGCTGCATGATTGAATAAAACACAATTTCATAATTGTCTCACTTTGAAGAAAGAAATATGTTTATGATTGAACCTGACACATTTAGAAAATTAAGAAAAAGTGGGTTGTTGAGAAAATGTTATAATGAATTACATAGCTATGAAAGCCATCATAATAATTTATCAACCCAGCTGCTGGATAAATTTGCAGTAGAAGTAAAAAGGCTGTGTATATATACAGACATACACACAAATATACAGGATGAATTTTTAGTAACTCAGATCAAACACCACACATGCAAATAGGTTAATAAAATAATAATTTTAAAATTCAGAAAACCGGGGCATGGAAGGGGAGAGAGAGAAGATATGTTAACCAGAAAGATTGGTGCAATTGTTAAAATAAACCCCACTTTGGCTCTGAGCCTCTTGGAAATCAGAGCAAAGACTTATTCTTATCACAATGCAATGAGCATATCAGTTGGTTTCAGTAATTTAATGGAAACTGTTGCATTGGTTTAAATGGGGACAGCTGAAATTCTGAAATGTATGCATGCATAATTAGAAAGTTAAATATCAAATACCAAAAATATATAGACAAAAATTCAGAGATAAATAATTTTTTGGTCATAAAGGAAGCAAGGATTTTTATAAAGCAATCTGTATTTAAAGTCTGTACTTCCTGTGCTGCAGATTCATGATTTTTCACACTGTATTCTATTCAACCCTTAGATTACACAGAGACAACTTTAGAGACCAACTCATGGTTATCAAGGGAAGACAAAAGGGTAGGCCTCCAGGAATCCACTCAAATTAACCTGACCTGCTTCAGATTATCTCTGAAAATAAGGTCACATTATAAAGGTGTTCTTTGGAAACCATTTAGTGATAGTATATTGTAAAATTAAATTAAGACTTATCACTGAAGAAAACTGTAGTTTTATATTCTAATTATTTTTAGAAGCAAATGTATACTATTTACCTAAATAATATCAAAAAGTGAATTTTTTCCCCTTAACCTCAAGTCATGAGAATCCTCATATCATATTCTAAGGGTTTTAAAGTAACCTCTGCTTTAGGTATCTTTGAGGAACTGATTTTGAATATGGAATGAGTAGGGTTCAAACTTCTTAAATAAGACACAAAAATCACAAACCACAAAAGAGAAAAAAGATAAATTCAGTTGTATGACAATTAAGAACATCTGTTCAGAAAACATTATAACAAGAGTCAAAAGCCACTGAATGAGAAAATATATTTCCAACATGTGTAACAGACAGCTAATGAACTCATATACAGAATATTGGTAGAACTGCTGCAAATCAAAGAGAAAAGCCACCACCTCAGGCATTTAACAAAAGAGGAAATCTAAATGGCCAATTATCATATGAAAATGTACTTAGCTTTATACTATTACATCCCAGGGAGTGGCAAAACATTTTTAAGTCCAACAATACTAAATGTTGCTAACAATGTAAATCAATTAGGAATTTTCATATACTGCAGGTGTGAATGTAAATTGGTATATTCTTTCTGTAAAATACTGAGGCATTATATAGTAAAGCTGAACACATACCCTAAAGTACAGGGAATTCTACATATGTATCTAAAAAACTCTTTTACATAGGCATCAAGCTAGTTATACAGGAAAGTATATTAGCATCATAGTTCATAATCCTAAAACCTGGAAAAAATACAAATATAAAAGATTGTTGAATAATGACATAGTCACTTGATGAGCACTACTGAGCAAACAAAATGAACAAATTACAGTGACTCTCAACAAAATTGATGTATTTGGGCTCAGATGGGTAAAGAAGTACGAGTTATTCTGAAAAACAATGGGATTATAGTATACTAGGTTCCTACCTTGGGTATAATTTAGGGATTGGTAAGAAGGGAATCCTGGCTACTGTTGAGGTCTTTACACAACATACAAAAGATATGGGGTTTTTTTTTTACACATTTCTATAATGGCATTTTAAAAAAAATTTACAGTATTTACCATAAACACAATCTCCTAAATTTATTGAGCTGATGTTTTTTGAAAATCTGTCTCCTTCACCAGACCATAAACTGTGTGAGGGTAAGATTGTGTCTGATTAACTGTTCTTGACACATTATGCTCAGTGCATAATTTTTCCTAAAAAAATATTCGTTCAATTATATGAATAAATCCTAAAGACAATGACAAATCACTGAGTAATATTTATATAGTACAAAGAATGCATTATAATGGTGAAATTGAGTATCAGGAAGATGACTTTAAATTTTACTTTAGTAATCTAATGTATGAATAAATTTTAAGTTTCTGATTTGAATGATTCAGTAGATGATAGGGTCTTTTGGTGAAATAAATATTTAGATAGAACTTTGTGCCTACATTTGTGTATTAATTCCCATATATTCCAAATATAATCTTTTAAAAATCACATTTATTATACATAGGCATAATGTCTGTAGGCAAGTGATTAACAAGATGTGGCTTATGAGAAATATGCTACATCCTTTATGGGGAGTCCCTCATCTAATAGATAGGAAAAATTGAGGCCTAGAAAGGGTCAAATTTAGTCAACCATTTCTGAAAGACAATATGGAAATTAGGTTATATATTTTTTGGATAACATTTAGATCTTTGTCATGATTATAACCAAAAATAAATGAAGAAGAATGCTGTATTTGTTAGGTTCTAGTTATTGAAAGGGAAAGTACTCTAGGTATTTCAAATAAGAAGGGGCGGTGTGGTTAATACAGTGAATTGGTCACAAAAGAGTTTGAAAGGCCAGAATAGCACAAGGAAGACAGAAGCAGTGAGCTTGGAAATTAAAGGTAATACTAATGAGCCCTTAAGTCTGCATCTGCTGCTGTTCTGTTGCTGATGGCCTTGCAGTCAGCCATTGATTCTAAAAAGAGATGTCACCTCCATCCAGGCTAGAACTGCTGTAAATGGTTATAGCTCTTCTCAGGTTACCTGACTTGGAAATGAATCACTCCAGCCCAGCTAATAATATGACCACTGCCAGGAACTGCCATACTACTGGAAGCAGGAGCAGAAAATGTTCTTATTTGTTTTCCTCCTTCTTAGTTCCTCTCAGTGCCTCCTGTTGCCAAAATTTAAAAGAAGTCAGCTATCAAGGAATCCTGAAAAATACAGTTCACTGGAAACCAGTTTCATCAGTTTTAAAAGGATGGATATGGATCCGGGAAACAAATGGCACAGATAATGTTTCAGAATAAGTGTACCGTGGAGTATGTCTTCTCTGTTAATCATAGTCATATACTGCTGTTCCCAACCCCTGCGCTGGTACCATTTGGTGGCGTGGTAGTAACTGGGCTGAGCAGCAACACTGCTTGAGTTCCACATCTTCCCTCCCCCACCAATCCTGTCCTTGGAAAAATTGTCTTCCATGAAGCTTAGGAATGGGGGGCTGCACAGCAGCAGGTAGGAGTGGGATGGGAGGAGATAACGAAGCTTCATCTGTATTTACAGCCACTCCCCATGAGCTTCCTCCAGGGAAAAATTGTCTTCCATGAAACTGGTGTGACCAAAAAGGTTAGGAACAGCTGGATATGATGTATCTCTTTAAAAATACAAGACCAAAGCTATTTTATAATAAATAATGATGCTAACCTAGAAATTACATAATACATTCACTTCAAAAATTGTTTTACTTAACAACATTTGTTCAAAAGCAAAAGAGTTTATTTTTACAACTTTTAGAAGCATAAAGCAAAAAGTCTACACCGCCCTCCAAAATTTAAAGGATAAAAAAAGAAAGAGCAGCCACAAACAGCAACAGCTTTTTAATGACAGAGTATTTAAGCATAATTTTTGAAATTGAATTTCTGTGGTAAAATAAATATATATTTTTTGAAAAAACAAATGTCACTCATTTATTAGAAATGTTCATGATGAAAGTTAGAAACAGGTAGAATTAGCTTAAATATTAAGGGGAAAATACTGGTTTGCATAATCAAATCTTAAATATTAACATATAGTCTTAGTACTGATGGAGTACACACCTGTGCCTGTGTCTTGTGTGTATGGATGGATAGTTTTCTCTGTGTTTTTTTTCATCTCTTCTTCTATTTGTTTATCTTATCTTTTCCTTTTGGCTATTCCTATTACCTGGATCCCTGATAAATGGCAAATTAAAACATATGTCTTCATAACTGTAAGATCAAGAGGAAAGTATTCCTTTCCTCAGCTCAATTTTAACAAATCTTAAGAGTTCTAACTGGCCCGATTTTAGTCACGTGACCAACCCCAGGTAAAATATGGTTGAAAGTCAGGAATACTGTTTTTGGCCTAACGTGGTTCAGGTATCTACTCCATGAGAAGTGGGAAATTACGCAGACATGGCCCCCTAGGGAATCTTTGGAGGGTAGGCACTACCCCAAATTGTCTCTGTAATAGCCTCACTTTCTTATTTGGCCTTCATACTAAAATGATTTCTTACCACACCTATGGATTTTTTTTTAATTGTGAATTAACTACATACTTTAAATATAGTTAGCAACCATAATAACTGGGTATTTATATATTTATTTTTCTTTTAAAAATTATTTTATAAAACATGATACCATATAAATCAAGTCTCTGAGCTTCAGGTCCCATGGCTGAAAGGTGGCCCAGCATTGTAACATGTTTTCTGATTCACTGTGGTGTGTCCTTTGCACCACTGTACAAATGTAGAAAATTGGAGTCCGCAGAATAGTACTTTTTTGTGTGGTACATTACAATTAAAATTAGAGTTGTCTATAAATTTATAGTAAATAAATTTAATGACACTTGTATTAACTTTCTGAAACCATATTATTCATGTATTCATATTTATGTGATGTCAATATAGTAAAATAATTATTTAGGAATCCAAGATGTTTCTATTAAATTATTAGTTTTGTTCATTTGTATTTCAAGTATGTACAGGAATGAAAATACTTTATTGACTTTTGAGTTTTATTAATATATTTATGTATTTCTGCCCATCTCTAACAAAAAAAGACAAAGAACTGATTTATCCTGATTTTATTAATATACTTTGTATGTTTGTATCATAACATCACAATAACCTATTAATATACACTACTATCATGTACCCATGATAATTTTCTAAAAATTTTAAAAAATTAAACACTTTTATCACAGAGATTTTGTTACTTCTAATTGTGCACCACAACTATAGAGATTGTAAAAAATAACCCCAACCAAACAAAAAGCAAAAAACAAAACAAAATAAAACAAAAAACCCTGCTAGCATTTCTAAATTTTTCTTAAGTAGAAGGGAAATTGGATAATGCTGAATGCTCCTGGTGAATTAATTTTTGCTGCATGTTTATGCAGTTCTTCCTCTTACACCTAGTTACTTGGTGCATCATTTTTCTGAGGTGGTGAGCACTGTCACAGTGTGGTTACATTTTAAGTGATCCTAGATTATATTGAAGGAGGACTGAATACTCACTGAAAGACATTTCCATTTGAATTCTGAGAAGCAGTCGTAGTACCTAGGTAGTAAGGACTCTTGCCAAAGTGATTTATCTCTCAAAAGACCATCCTCTTCAGGTTCTTGGATATGGATGGCTCACATATAGTGTGAAAGGATTCATAATGAGAGAACACATTACCTAAGAAATAGACAATGGAATGTGTTTGACTTCTTAATTAATGTTATGAGTTCACATTTTACAAGCATATGTTCCATTTACCTATAAATATCAATGTAGCCTTCATTATTCCTTCTTCAAACAAAAATAAATGAGAGCAGTAATAAAATTGAGGCATTCTGTGGCATTACTTGACATCTAAAACACTTAAATGTACATTTTTTGATAAGTCAGAGGCTTTTATTATCCTACGTCCTATGGGATTAGCTGTAGTGTATTATAAATGGAGGAGACTTTAAAAACTGAGACTCAGAGAATCATCTGAAGTGCTTCTGGATCATGTAATCTCAGTTCTTTATTTCATAGAGAAGAAAAGATTAGGTCACAGAACAGAAGGGAAGCCCTATTTCGTTTTCTTTTCTCTCTGTCCCTTGCTCTTTGCACTGAGTCACCACGTGGATTTGGGAATCCCTAGGTTATATTCTTTGCTCTGCATTTAATCTGTAGCCTTGCACACATTTATTCAACAAATATTTATTGATGGACAGATATGAATTATGCAACATCCTAGGAAATAGGAATATTAAGATGATAGGTGCATATAATCATGTTCAATTTGAACAAGTTAGAATGGAGAAATAACAAATTATTCAATAATGACAGTTAAACTTAGACATGCTTGATAGAGGGACTCAGAGACTCCTCCAGGTTAGAAGTGTTACTGTATTTGCTACCATATCTTAAATATAATATATCGAATAAGTGTTTCAGTTCTTTTGTTTTCAATTTATAAACCAACCAGAGAGATAAGTGCTACTATCCCTACTGTAGAGATGAAAAAGTCAATAACTTGCTCAAGAGTACTGCTCAGTTTAAAATAGAAAACATAGATTTCAACTATGGGTCCATTTAAATCCAAAATCTAGACACCATCCAAATTACAAAGCTGCTCTTGGTTGTCATTTTGCTTTGAAGGAAACTTTATATTTCCGTGGAATTGGTAATTGGGAGAAATTGTAAAAATAAGTTAACTTTAGGCTCACTAGATATACTCATATTTGTACTCTCCCTGAACAGAATTTCTCTCCACAGAATGCACAAAGTTCATACTTATTTCTCTAGGACAGCTTTCTCTAGAGTCGATATCACTCTGTTCAATAGAACTTTCTGCAGTGATGGATATGTTCCATATTTGCACTGTCCAGTATGGTAGCCAACAACCTCGTGTAGTTACTAAACACTTGAAATATGGATAATGTGATAGAGCAACTGAGTGTTTAATTTTAATTGGTTCATACTTCATTTAAATGTAATTTAAATTTAAATAGCTATGTGGCTATGGAGCATTTGGACATGACTGATGACAGTAAAGAACTGAATTTTTAATTTTAAGTTAAATTCAAATTTAAATAACCCCATTGGGTTAGTGGCTTACATAGTGGCTCATGGATATTGTAAGTCTGTACACATTTGGATGTGCATGAATAAATTTTAGAGGACCAGTGGAACCCTTAAAATTGAATACTATAATTTGTGTACATATGAATTTTTCTTGAGGTAAGTTTTTCTATCAGGTCTTCATGGGATGCATAGAAGTTTTAAGAAACACTTATTTCCAGGAGAAGCATTTAAGGTCTTCATGTTTTTGTACTTTCTACACCCTATATTTAACCCATGTTGCATTTGTTCTCACTCTCATGAAGTTGATTCTTACAAAATCTTGCCTCTAAGTCTCTGGATATAGAAACCTCCCCAGGAAAATATACATAAAGGAAATAGAATTTTTAGTAATTCTGGTAAAAGTTGATCAGACTTTCCTTTCATATAGGTACTTTTCAAATTATTATTCCTAACAAGATGTGAGAAAAGAGTTCCAATTTCAAGACCATTTTGTTTTTTCTGGTGGTTGCTTATGTCCTTAAGCAAATATTTTGTTCTGGTTTTCAGTTAATTAGGGAATATGGTTTTTACATGCTTATTGACATCTTCTAAAATTCTCTTGGAGTGAATCATTTCATCTATTCATTCTTCAAACACTTGTAAAAGTTGTACTATGTGCTGGTGACTGCATTTAGTCCTAGTGATTAAAAAACAACTAAGTGATCCCCTTTAGCAAAAACCTATGAAGTAGTCTGGTAGGTAGACATAAAAGTGACACAAATTATAAAACATCATGGTAAGTGCTATAATAAAACAACTTTGAAGAGTTACTGAATGTCTATTTAGGTACCTGGCCTATTTCATCCAGCTACTGTGCTGGGTGCTTATGTGCATTATAGCCTGTAATCCCTACAGCGATCTCTTTCTGGTTAGTTACTATTATTTTCTATGTTTTTTAGATGATAAATTTTAAAAAAGGCTGAGAAATGTTAAGCAACTTGCCCAAGGCCACATAGCTGAAGTTGCTATACCCACTGTATGCTCAAACTGGAGAGGTTAGACAGGAAAATCAGAGAAGTTTCAGAGAATGCAATGAAATGTGTTTGATGGTGTATTTCTGTTATGTCTCCTTGGTGGATTTGGTAAGCACTAGGGATTTGGGAATAGTATCAAAAATCTTCAAGTCAAATTACTTTTACCTGGACTCTGAAAGTTTTATAATTTTTCCTCTAGTATCTACTTATAATTAATATCTCATCTAAATTGATCTGAATCAAAGATGATTGGAGTTTAATATAATGTAAGATAAATGGTGATATTTCATTATATTGAGCATATTAACATAATCTTATGTTACTGTTTTAGAATGTCAGTGAATGCTTTTTTCCTCTGTTGTTCAGTACACTGAGTCTGAAAGTGTCTAAAAGGGCATTCTTCCAGCAGATTAGCCTTGTTTAGTACAGGGATTTGCACATCTCAGTAGCAAGGACAGTAGTTAGATCAAACTACAGAATTTTTGGAGTCCAGTGTGAAATGCAAATGCAGAGTCCGCTTGTTCAAATATTAAGAATTTCGACAAGGTGACAATAGAGCACTGCACCACGGTGTGGCTCTTCTCTGTGCAAATGCACAGGTCACAAGCTTATGAAGCCAGTTCTGATAATAATATTTTGTTATAAAACATTTATAAGCTTCTTGAAATGTGACATAAATACATATGCTGTGTAGTAGAGAAATTTGAAGGCTTTATCCTTCAAACCTGATGCCTTTTCTTTGAAAATAACCTCCACAGCCCTTCCTCAAGGAGTTGGCCTAGCTGCCTACAATTGTATGAGGTAACTTCACAAGTTGCTGCAGGTGATTGGTCCAGGGGTAAACATTTAATACAAGCTGAGCCCATCAGATTTCTCACTTGAAGATTTGAACCAGGAATACAAAAACACACTCAAAGGTTCTAAAGTGTTGAAGCTATAAAGCTTTGGAGATTCGGGAGCAATGATAGCAGGGTGGCAATCAAAGCTTTGTGAATAAAAAAGTTATGGGAAAATTGGATCTAAAACCTTTACATTGGGTTGGGTTTATATTTTGCTGAGTTGTGAGGCCCAGAAAAAATCACAGAGATAGCAATGAGAGGAAGGGAGAGAGGGAAAATCACAGAGATAGCAATGAGAGGAAGGGAGGTGTGGGGGGGAGAGAGAAAGAGAGAGAGAGAGAGAGAGAGAGAGAGAGAGAGAGAGAGGAGAGAATGTTGTATTGGGAACAGGTATTCACTCTCTCTGCTAATTTTTTTAACAATTAATGCTATGTTATGTTAACATTTTACTTTTTTATATCCCTTCAAAACATAAGATATCATTTTAAATGAGAGACAGAGAAAAAAGGAGAGGTGCAAAATAGATGCTGATGACTTTATAATTTCTATGAACATATTTCAGTCCTATGTCTTTTATTTCTTTACTATAAATCCCCTGTTACTCCTGCTAATTTGACTGGGTTGCATTTATTTCAATCAAATGACCGTTGATAGTGAAAGCTCTGATGTGATTCCATTGAGTGTTTGCAAAACTGAATCAAAGCAAATTCAGGCTGTTTTTCATGAGTCATATAACCATGGAGGGATGTTCCCCACCTGGTATATCCTTAATTCCATAGGATATCCACTATATAACAGGAACACTAATTATATTTCTTCATTGCTCTTATTTTTTTCAACATTTTGAACAAAGTTAGGAATTTTTCACTGTTGTTCATTGTATTAAATAGCAAATTGCTGTTGCTTAAAATTAGTTGACCTGTTCTCACTATTTTGTACTAATCTTGCTGCATTAAATTTCTAAAATATAACCAACCTCCAACTTGTATTGTAAGCCATTTATCTGCCCACATCTGTTGTTAAAATGTGTTTCCTCTGTTTTTAAATTTCCATTAAGATACCAAAATCTCATAGAAATGATTGTCAAACAAAACACATCTTGATATGATTTCACGGCTTTGTTAAAGTCAACAAGATTTGAGTCTCTGGACTAAAATCAGGATTAGTAACAAAGAATTAGTAAGGACTTTTAACTTCTGTTGGCTTTTTCTTAATTAGGATATATCACTATATGACTCTAAGTATTGTCTATATTTTTATTACTATTTTAAATAGGAATGCAGGTAATACATATTCCCTATAGAAACTATAGAATGTGCCTAAAATGATATAGTGTCATGGAAAAAAAAATTCTTTTCGTAATACCCCACTATTGTAACCTGTTTTAACATATCTCCTTTCATTTTTTTTAAACATTTACCACTCTATCAAGATCATATTCCTTATATAATTTTGAATTCTTCATTTTACTTAGCATTCTTCACAGCCATTATATTGGTAGGAAATAATTTATTTAATAATTTTTCCAATGGTTAGCATTTAGACCAGTCCTAATTTTTGCTGCCAAAAATAATTCTGGGCAAACATCTTTGGTTGCAAATACTGATTCAAATCTCAGTTAACTTTTTAGGATGGGGTCTCAGAAGTATAAAAAACAGTTACAAAAGCTGTTCATATCCTTAAGACTATTTTGTTATTTACTCAAAGTTGTTAGATTCCAAGGTTTATAACTATCATATATTCCCACCAACAATGCTATTTCATTTTTCTTTAGTAGCACATATTTTTTCTTCTTTTCTCCACACCCTATGCTCATTTTCTTCCTGTGCCTCACTATATCCTTTTTATTTTATTTTATTTTTACTAATTGGATATTTTCTTAGTATTCAATCTTTACGGGGTATTTTTAGGGGAGGGACCTTATAGGACTCTAGTTGCTTATATCTTAGTAGTGTTTATCCTGATGCTTGAATTTTTTTTCCTTAGTTCTTTTCTATAAAACGTTCATTTTCAATTTTAAAAAATGGTCTGAATATTCTAAATGATAGAGCTTATTTGTTTTCATTCCATGAAAAGGATTTGTCTATATGCAGAAAAGAATACCTTTTCAAAGCCAGTAATTAGAATGTTGGGTATTCTTGCCTTTTGCAGGAGACTGGGTTACCCTAATCTTATTTGACTGAATGTATTTTTGGAAGTAGAGAAAGGGATGCTTAGGCTGCAAAAACCAAAGTCTTCATAATAGCTTGGCTTTCAGCCCAGAACTGGAAGGGAATACCCCCAATTAAGTTTCAAACACATCTTATGGCTAGCTGCTATTATATAATAGGTAACATTTCCCTGCCTACTGATACAATGCAAAGTAAGTAGGATAAACCATGCTTCAGTTATATGATAAAATATTTTGCTAATTTTATTTCTAGCTATAACTGATGAGTCTGTCATTTTCTATTTCTTCTGGAAACACAACAGAAGCTTTCTTTCTTTGACAACTGTATTACACTTGACTTTACCTATGTAAAATTGGATTAAATATTATGATTTGGAATCAGGTAATTTTTAGACATTTAAGTTTGCAGTGGAAAGATTTTTTATTGTAGTTTAAAGTTTTTTTTTTTTTTTGACTGACCTTTTATAAAGACTGTAACTGATCCAGCCAAAGAAATTATATCAATTTCATAATTTAGAGACTTGGGAATGGGTGGCAATTTAATCACTACTCTAACACATTCTTATCTAAATAGTAGACACCATCATCTTTAGAAATACAGAAACCTGGTAATAGTCTTTAGAGATATTTAAATCTGTTAATAACAATGGTCACATAGTATATTATCCTGGGGAACTGAAATCCTCAATACCTTATGCTATTATTAATATGGAGGGTAAATGCAGAAACTGTAGATATTCAATGATGAGAACAATTGAACTGGCCTTTTTAAATCAACAAGGACAGAGAGTAATTACTCAAATTTCCTAAGTATATTTTATAGCCACACAGATATGAAATAATACGAAGCTAAGAAGTTTGCACCTGGAAATTATTTATGGTTTCCATCTTCTGTTTTTTTTCCAGATGAAGAAACTAAAGGTCCATAAGATTATCAAATGACTTCACCAGAGAAGTAAAATCCACTGGGGGAAAAGTAATATCTTGAAAAGAGCCAGCTTAAGTGTGGAAGCATATTTTCATTTAAGGGTTAGGAATTTTAGAGCTCAAAAGCATATGGAAAAGCTTGAGCTAGACATTAGAAGTCTTGATCATTCAATGCACTTTAGTCTAATATATTTGGGATGAGCATTTGCATAGGGCTAGGAGATTAAGAAATTGAACTTTATGACTGTTCTTATATATTAAAAGAAGTAAGGTAGGCAAGCCATGTAAAACATATTTCTTATACTATTTCTCCAGGAAAATATAATAAAGGGAATATTAAGGGAACAATATTAGTAGAAATAAATTTGAGAATAATTACCAAAATGTAAAATTTGTCATTCTTTGATTTAGCAATTCCACCTCTATAAATCTAATGAATAGATATATCTATACAAGTGAACAGAAACCTATATTAATTGTATTCACTAATTTATGTAACTGTAAGATTGAAAAACACTATAAACACCATTAGTATGAAAACTAGTTAGAAGGTTTTATATATATGTATATATATGCACAGTGCTTAAACAAATGAATTGTATTTATACATGCCAGTATAGAAAAAGTCCTGAAATATATTGACAAGTAAATAAAGCCAAGTAAAACATACTGCATTTGATATTAATTATGTTTTAAAAAGGAAGTGTGCATATGAAAATCTGTCCTTATTGAGAGAATATGTAAATGCATGCATAGTTGGAGAAAAATCTCTGCAAGTGCCCAAGTTCTTATAACAAATGAGTTACAGCTATTTCTTTTAGAGATGCAACTCAGGGATGAGAAAATTAATTGTTTGTGAAACATTTTATGTATAGGATTTTTTTCATGTACAACTATTACATCTTTAATTTTTAAAAAATTAAGTATACTTAATCCATCAGTCTGTGACTTGAGTCATCTCAAGCATAATCACAAAGACTTAAGCCTTACGGTTTTTTCCCAGTTTCTGACAGAGTCCCAGATATGCTCCTAAATGATCTTCCACATGCAACTGTTATATTGCTAATTACTGTCTTCTGCCTTGCTAGGGGCTGTGTTGCTTCCACCTACATTCTTCCCTCCCTGGGAAGGATGGACAGTAACATAACAACTCCAGACGTGCTTCTTTGATTCTCTGCATAGAAGGATTGCTAGAGATCACTATGCTGGGCTCAGGACATGGTCAATGGGACACAGATGCTGCCACAGTGGAATTCTTATATCATACCTTGAGCTATAAATAAGTCTACTATAGGAAAAATGACAATCATCATAAACTTTATTATCAAGGATGACTATAGCAAAAGACTTGGATTCCCAGGAAATGGACTGCACCCATTGAGAGAGGCACAAGATCCAATATAGCGTAAGGGTGGGTTTCCTTTTCTCCATATGGAGAAGGTAGGAATGAATGCCTCAACCTGTGCTATTGTCACCTTGCTATGTGAGGATCCTGCTGCTCAAAAAAAAATTCCAATGTGAGTTTTTATTCCTTCCATGGGAAAGCAGAATGGCCATTTCTCTATCTTTATTTTCTCTAGAAAACTGAAAGAAAATGGAAATATACTGCTATAAATCTGCAGTGTTGCTTTTGCACTCAGATGTGTTATTTTTGCCAGCAGAATGGAAGTTGGAGGGAAGGAAGATGAATTGGTTGATCTGGAGTCCATAGTGGTAGGGATTTAAGTGTGATGCATTGTGGAATTTTAGGATGGATATAGATAGGAGGAAAAAGCTGAAAAACTTGACAGAAGAATCAAGAGACTGTTAAACGTGATGAATTAGAGAAAAAAATAAAAGAAAATTGAGAATATGAGCATGAAAATAATAGGTTTGGGTCAATAAAAATGATAGAATTTAAGGTTTCAGCATTCAAGCAGCCATTGGTGATGGCAAAGTTGAGAGTATAGGGACCAAATTAGGTATTCAAAATGATGGTGTGAGAGCTAATTGATACTTAGAGAATTTAGAAACTTATGTATGGGAATGATGAAACCCCCTACATTCCTAATGAGGAGGAAAAGGCTTGGTTTTATGTTTCTGAACCATGTAAGGAAGCGATCTATAAGTAAATAGACAACAGAAGAAAAAGGTTTAGTTTAGACATAATGTAAGCTGAAGACATTAGTCTGGAATGGCCTACACTCACCAGTTGGATTTACAAAAATGATACTACCACCTCAAAACACCATTGACAGTGTGAATGGAAGGGTGAACCTCTTGAAATAACTGCAAAATTGGTACTCATGAAAAGAGCCAGACATGAATATAAGCAACATGATATAGGATGAATCCTTTGAAGAAGCAAAATTTATAGAGGAGATGTTTGCTTGAAGATTTCAGAGGACCTGTAGCTAAATGAGTTGATATTAGTGGGATGTTGAAAACATGCATGGAAAATAGAAAATTAGACTGAGAGGATGAGTTTGTGTAAAGGGTGTACTTGAAGTAGTAATCAAAGATGGTGGAAATGAAAGATAGCAAGATGTTCCTATTCTTGGGATTCTTAATCTAAGTCAGTAAACTAACTTTTGACTAGTTCTTCTGGGGATATGTTGGTGCTTTCTCAGCTTGGCTCCTGCAAAAGCCCAAGAGGAATGGTCTGGAAGCACTAGTAGGAAGCAAATTATCTTAGTCCATTCAGGCTTCTATAATGAAATACCATAAACTAGGTAGCTTACAAAAAACAGAAATTTATTTCTTACAGTTCTGGAGGCTGGAAAGTCCAAGATAAAGATACCAATAGATTTGGTATCTGGTGAGGACCCATTTCCTGGTTCATAACAGGGACTTCTAACTGTGGCTGTGTCCTTGCATGGTGAAAGGAGCAATGCAGCCCATTGAGGCCCCTTTACAAAGGCACTATTCCCATTCATGAGGGCTTCTCTCTTGTGACATAGCTCCCCAAAATTCCTACCGACTAATAATACCATCACCTTGGGAGTCAAGATTTCAACATGCAGATTTTGGAGGACACAGTGATTTAGACCACAGCAAAAGGGACATGAATCGTTGTGATGTATGTGTAATTATAATTACAGAGTTGTATCAAGGTCTCCATGCTATCACAGAAGAATTAGTTTTTGGTTTATGACAGGCAAGTTTAGAAATGTTTGGACAGCAATAGAAAAATGGAAGACTGTGGGGGTGAGAGGAAACTTCCCCTGCCCCCTGAAGGTTCACTGAAAGATTAACTCACAGTTAAGGCAGATTCATAAGAGAAAGAGGTTTATTTACTATGAGAATGGGGAGAATCACAGAGTGATTACTCAATATCCTGATGGGGTCCAGAAATTGTTATACCCTTCTTTTAGAGGGGAGAGGTTGATGAGGAATGTAGGCAATTCTGTTTAGGGGCAATAAAGGGCTGCTAGGGAGGATGAATGGATGAGGGAAACAGAATGACTTGTAAATTAACCTGAGAGACAGGTATTTTGTTTAAAATAAATTGGGCCGGGTCTGGTTGCAGTCTTCCTTTCTGCAGTATATTGAAATAACAGGGAGGGGAAGGGAAGTCAATTGTTCTTTTGATGGGTCCTGTCTGGTTATGCAGATAGAGGGAAAATGCCTTCCAAGGGCCTGTTGACCTCTAAAGGCCTTTCATTCAAAATATTTTTTATACCAAGAAGTCATACTTTGGGCTGAAATTCCCTGAGCTCCTTCAATATCAAAGTTAACAGGGTCATAGAAATCATGGCAAAATGGACAGTGGTGTGTGCAATAACCTTTAGAGGGGAACAGAGAGATGGAGAAAAAGCTCGTATCTGGCCACCTATGTAGCAGACTTCCCTTTTGCACAAGCAATTTCAGAACAACTGAGATGGATAGTGGTTTGTGCATTAACAGCATCCCACCTAAAGCACGCACCATGAAGTATTTCTGTTTTTCTGCCTAGGGTTTCTTCAAAGGCACAGTGTCTCTCAGCCCAGAATTGTGTGTGCCTGTGGGTGTGTGTGTAGGTTAATGCCCCCAAAGGCCATCTTCAGCTAATGGGGGAAAAGGGACTGTAGATAATTTTACCAGCCTTCCTGTCTTTCAGTGTGACAGTTCTAAGGTGGGTTCTATAGGACTCCTCCGAGGGTCTCCAAAGAGATTGATTTTCAATTGCTCAAATCAGCAACCAGCTCAATGAAGCACGCTTTATTGGCTTTCACCCTTCCCTTCTCCTCCATGTCTGCTTCCTGGAATTAACTCCTAAATAATCTAACTGCACTCAAATTTTCATGTCAAGCTCTGCTTCAAGGAAATACAAATTTAAACAATACTTTTGTTTATTTTCTCAGTAAACAGTTCAGCAATTGGCATTTGTGGATAATGAACGATGTTTGGAAAGGAATACTGTAGTGAATGTTACAGGAAATTGAGTAACAATGGGTTATCCTGAGGAGCAGCCTTGTATTTGCATTTATAATTAGACAATCCCTTGGGACAGTTATCTCTTCTTTCATGTGATGCACTTAGATTTCATTGTTATGGGATTGTCACTGATATAATCCAACCTATCCGTCCTCATCAGTCCCTCCAGAAGGATGAAATGCATGGAAACATTCAAGGCACTAAGCTTAAAGAGAAGCTGAGAGTGGGTAGCTCAATAAAGCAGAGGAAAGTGTTTTGAAGAATGACAGGAGGGAATTTAGGAGGGAGTAGGAAACTACATTATATTTTCCTTACCCCTTTATCCAAAATTTTTATGTTAATTGATTTTTTTCTTTTTAAAATCTAGTCTGTTTTTTGTAAGTGTAGTGGAGAATCAACAAGACTTACCAGATAGTTTCTATGAAGAACATAAAAAACATAAAGCTAAAGATGGTTTTTCCTAGACCTAAGATTTATACTCTCAGAATGGAATCATCTAAAGGAAGAGAAATAATCCTGTGGAATGGCCATAAACTGACGAATAGGGATATGGCCCTCAGGGGTCTGAATTTACCTAATGATCTGTGGCTAATTCTCTGTAATTCTGAGTCTGACTCTATTTTCTGACTACATGCTCCAAGTTGTACCTAATCTCTGCTAGAAGGAGTCCTGCTACCTTCTTCCTATAGCACAGCCTCTTTCTCTTGCAAGGTGGTAGCAAGGGATTGGTTTAGACTTAAAGATAGTCTAAAACTTTTTTCCATCTTTCCAACTCTCCCTTCCCCCTTTCTCTTGGGCTAAAAGCTGTCTTCATCAATATCAACTCTTGAATCTAGAGTCTGACTAGGGATTACAGGCTGCTCCTTTTACATGTGGAGGTCTAACAGGGTTACCTGCTACAACATTGCATATATTCAACTACTATTAAATGAAATTCTTGCATTAATTAATAATACATGGTTAAAAATTAGAGATAGCAGAGAGACAGTTTTTATGTGCTGTACAGTACTGTTGAATCTGTAATTTTGAGTAGTATAGAGAACATCTATTGGTAATACAAAATGGCTATACTTTAATGTAATTAAGATCATATTTTTTTTTCTTTCTGAATTGAACAAAACCACAAAATTTAAACTTTCCATAGTATATCATACATGAAGATGCATGAAGCTTGTGGGGAATTTTGAGAATCGTCAATGGAAAAGGATCCAAACTCTGAAAAATAATTTTAAGGAGTTTTATTCTGAGCCAAATTTGTGGACCATGGCCGGGAGCCACGCCCAAGAATTCTTGAGCAAGTTGACACTTCCGTGGTTGGTTTACAGTTTGGTTTTATACATTTCAGGGAGACAGGAATTATAAGTAAAGTCATACATCAATACATGGAAGGCATACATTGGTTTGGCTCCAAAAGGGGACATCTCAAACTAGGGGGAGGGGGCTTCTAAGTTATGGCTTGGTTTAAAGACTCTGACTTATAATTGGTTAAAGAATTGAAGTTTTGTCTAAAGGCTTGGAATGTTTTAATTTAAGATAAAGAAGTCTGTTCATCAGAGACAAGCTACTTGCTATATATATATGTTGTGTAAATTGAGGACCTGCAGGTTTGTCTTGCATAATCTTAGGCCTGTTAATGAGTTACAAAGGATCTCTCCAAGAAGGGAGGGGCGCATGATGATGCATGTCTGACCTCTGTTCTCATGGCCAGCAAATCAGTTTTAGGATAACCCCTTGCCCAAGAGGAGGTCCATTCAGTCAGCTGTTGGGGACGAGCCTTAAGATTTTATTTTAGTTCACAATACACATGCAAATTTTTTCCTTTATTTTCCTGTGCCGGTTATTGGTTATATGTTCACAGTTGGTTGCTACCCAAAGTTTTATGCACATTAACAGTGTTCTAAAGATCATTTTCATTTCTCCAGTGAGATACTGTGCTTCCTTCCTCCATGGAAACTCTGTAATTATGCTGAAACCTTTTTTTTTTCCTGTGACATTGGCAGTTCTCCTGGAGTGCGCATATCTCTCAGCGTTCTACAGATGTTGCTCAAAGTTAATCTAGTGGCAAAGGATGCCTGGTTTTGTTCACATTCTGGAAATCACTAGTGAGAATCTCAGTGCCACCACTTTTATCTTTGTCTTTAGAATTTGCACAAGTTATTCAAATCCTCTGTGTGATGCCTGGAGCCAGGGACACCACATGGTCAGTGGCTTGTGATGAGACCGTAAACTGTATCTTTAGGTCTTTCAGATGTTTCACTTTTCAAGGCTTTCACAGAACAGCTGAGCCCTCATTGGCGGTGGCTGAGCCCCATGGGTTCCTATTTTCAAGTACTTAAGCTCCTATAGTGATTGATGCCACAGATGAAAATACATCAGTAGGCCTCATATATGAAGTTGAAAATGTACATTTCTCCATTTAATAGCTGTGTGGCAAAAAGTATCTACTTCTGTGTATGATTTATAGCCAAAGCTCCTTTATACTTAGAAGAGGAATAAAAGCAACACATTCTGTATACAGAGTTAAAGATTTCTTAAATTTAAAGAGAGATCTCATTTTACATATGTGTGAATCTTCACTCAGTTAATGTATGAGTTTCTATGGCTCCCCAGGCTTGTGTACAACTTTAAGCATGTTAAGTATTCTAATTTAAATTGCATTTACCTCTTTTGCTCAAGCTTTGCAAATGCTGAAATTCATTGTCTGAGAGCTCTGAGAGGCTCTCCTTTTAGGAAAAATGCTTTGCCATATCCACAGCAACTGCTAGGGCTCTGCCTTTCCTCTCTCTCAATATCCCTTCAGATTAATCTGAATTATCCTGGTTGTAAATATATCTTTAGCTCATGATTGATTACAAACTTAGAAAAATCCATTACTAAAATTAATATGCAACTACATCTCTATTAAAGTACTATCACAACCCAATAGCATATTGTTCCTCATACAGTACCAAGGGATAAAAAAATAAATTACCAATATTCATCTCCAGATTAAAAATAAAAGCAATCTGTCATTTTGCTTTCTCTGTTGCTTTGCATCTTCTTCCTCTTCTACGTTTTTAAAGACACCAAATGTTGCTGTATCTACAAGTATTTGTTAGGTCTACAGTCTGCATGATAAATGATACTATTACTATATATTAGAAAAATATGCTAGAAAGAGACATGGGCTTATAAGCATATTATAAGTGTGTGTATTTCTTATTTGCAATGTTTTTGTCAGGTAAGAGGGGATGAGTTTTTTTTAGCTCACAGGTCATATTTGCTCTCGGAGAAAAGTTGCTGTTAGACAATTGTGAAAACACCTGAGAAAGTACCAAAATATATAGTGGTCTTCACCAAGAGGCTCCAGCCCAAGATCTGGTGCTTAAATTTAGCAGTTCTGGAAATGCGGCATTAGCACTATATCCTTTAGTGATTTAAAAAAGTTCCTTGGTAAGAATCTTAATCAAAACTACATGCCGTAGGTCAGTTAAGCCTCATATCAATCTGTGAAATTATAAATGAGAAACCTTTTCTACTAGTAGAAAATATATCATTCTCTATAGCTTCCCACCCTGTCCTAACTCTTCTACTGATACCGAGGTATGTTGTGTGCTGACTTGAAATAAAAAAGTTGACTTTTTAGACTATATTTAGAGAAAAAGTCTCGTATGACCTGTAGGACTATCATATTGAAGTCTTAGTGAGGCTCGGTGAACTCTGCAGCAAATGATCTTCCTCCAATGACAGCTTGGGTGGTCTCTTAGATGCCTCAGAGACTCTTACCTGAACAGTGCTGAGCAAACTCGGTCAAATTTGCTTCTATTAACTATGGTTAACATCCTTAATATTACTTGTTAGATGGTCAGTTGTAAATGGGGACCTTTCTATTTTTCCACATACCTATCTGTCCATTGGAGCTTTCATACATTGTACAAAGTATTGTTATCCATGTACATCTTGCGTACAGTATTTACATAAAAACTACATAAATAATAGGTGGTTAATAAATACATTAAACTGAGCCCTATAGGAAGGGTTCTGGCAACCTTTCTATATAAGTCTAGACCTGTTTTCATAGGGTTCAGTTTAATATGTTTATTGACTACCTATTATGTTACATTGACAAGGATGCAATATTCTATATTAATGGATCATATCCTAGAGAGGCATATAATTATTTCCATATTCTGATACAGGGAATTGTATCAGTATCAATTGTTTGCACAATATCCATTCTCTCCCTACATTTAACTAACACTAATTTTGTTCTAGGTGAAAATGTATAAAATATATTAAAAAAAATCTTTATATCTCAGACTTCTTTGTATGAAGGGTTCCAAGTGACTCACCTCTGGCCAATGAGCAATAAAAAAAATTTTGCTGAGACTTTTAAGAAACTTGTGTTTCTTTCTTTGCCATTTCCTTCTCTCTTTTGCACGGAAAACTGATCTGATGGCTAGATCTACTACTTCCATCATGCAAAATGAGGAAAATGCTAAGAGACTGTCACACATCAAGGCTTTAATATGTATGAGCTACTGATCCCACACTAAGAACAGCTTCTTTCCAGAATTTTTGTTTCATGGGCAAAAATAAATATGTGCACGTATAATTTGCTTATAGGTCTGTTTGGGTTTTAATTTCTCACAAGCCAGTACTCTCTCTCAATTAGAGTAACATTGGTCCCAAGGGATATTTGTAGTTATTACTAGGATAAAGCTAATGGTGGTAGTGTCCCATTGCCAAATAAGACTTGCTGAAAATATGCTGGGTTTAAAAAAAAAAGTTATTTTGTTGGCACAACTTCTTAGATATTCTAATGTGCTAAGATGCAATTATTGTTTAATATGAGATTCTATTATAGTGTTCCAAACTAATTTGATCAGGGAATCTGTTTTCAAAGTTTCTGCTGTGACTTGTGCCCTATGGAATAATGGTACTAATGTAGAAAAACTCACATATAAACATAAATACAATAGAGGAAATGAATAGATAAATGCAAGGAATTCTATTGTCAAGCAATGGAAAAGAACTTCTGCTTGGGCTTATTTCAGAGAAACCTTCTAGAAGAGGCGGCTCCTCAACTGAGCTATTTTTCGTGTATTTTTCTACATGCAGTGATTTATTTACACTAATTTGTGCAAGTCTCTCTTGGTCTGTAAGCAGAACTTATTTTTGAATAGTGGCCAATTAAAATTGTACACTTTGAACAGAAGAGCAATATTACCTGGATCAAAATAAATAAATAAACGGACCAGGAATTAAAGAAAGCTTTAGTTTTATACTCTCTGTGCTTTAATCACCTGGACTAATTGGCCATAAACCAGATTTTATTAAAGCCTGTGTGTATAAATAGCCCCTTTCAAAATCATGCTAAAAATATCTAAAAGAAATGACCCCTACTCCTTAGACTTGAAAACTGTATATCTAACAATACGTTCACACTTTTCATCTTTATACTGGACTATAGATACGTCCAGACAGGCAGGGTTGGAATAAATCTCTCTCCTCACCCTCCATCCCTCAATCAGGGTCCTTCATGATGGAATATTCGAGGCATCTTTGACATGTGGCTTCTGGGCAGACACCATATGCAGGCCTTGTATGAAGGAGGGAATCTATGGAAACCACACCATTGTGGGAGTCTTTTTGCCTAATTGTCTTGGAAGTCTGTCCATATTTAAAACGGGACAGTAAAATGTTTCTACCGCAGTCCAGTTTCTTGGCATTTGTCCCCTTTTACTTGTCCAAAACTTAAACTTTATAAAAAGTAAAGAGATACAGCCTATTCCTGAACCAGAAAAGAAAAATCACATTGTTTTCCTTGGTTTGTGTTTGTCTGTTTTCCTAGATAGGTACAGAACAGAAATTGAATTCTGAAATATTATTATATATTTGAAGAACATTTTCCTACTTTTATGGAGTAATGCACAAAAACATATTTTGTTGTTGAAATGTAGGATGGTTAACCATTTTACTTATAAACCCTAAACTGAAATATACTCATAACTTTGGCTATTACTCCCTATTTTGAACCTGCATTTGATGAGGAGGAAGGAAATGTGCTTTTCAAAATGAGCATGTTGTCAGATTACACATTTGGTATTGATGAATCTTTTAAAATGATCGTCTGACCTGATGAGGATTCATGAGTGGAGAGTGGTTACAGTAGAGCCTGTAAATACTCATTGCTAGTTAGCAAATGATGGGTGTTAATTCTTTTTTCTTCAGATGTAGTACAAATCACTAAAGAAAAATTGCTTTCTCCCATTATTGAGAGACATTTAAGTTACATTACCATTTAAAATGCGTTTTTAAGTACACTATTGAAGGAAAAAAAAAGAAAAGCATTATATTACAGCAGTATACTAATGAGCTCTTATACCATTTTTGCTTCTGTTAAGATGATGCATTTTTTTTGTCTTCTCATTTATATAAACCTCTTCAAAAAGTAACATATTTTAGACCATCTTATGAAACTCTATCCCTGTAACAGTTTTATCCTCAGCACTTTATTTCTAGGGACAGTCATACATAATTTTTAAAGATATGTTTATGATGCTATAAAGAAACATTTTTCAGTTGCCTCATACACACATATATATTAAAGTGTATAAATATGTGGAAAGAGCCTACTTATAAAGTAGGGGGAACAATTATTGTTTGTTATAAATAATAGTTCTATTTGTTCTCTAAAGTTATTAAGACTATGATGAAATCTTAAGGGAAGCAGTTTGAAACATGTTATTGAAATAGTAGTCAGAGCTTGAGATACGTATTCATAGGATGAACCTTTTCTTTATAATCTACTACCTCCCCCACCTTCAATCAGGCCTCACTTTGTCTCTTTTCTACCACAATCCGATTTCCCCACATCTTAGCACCTGAATATACTTCTCTGAGCTATTGTTCAAATGTTGTATTGTATGTTCCCTTAAGACATTACATTGTAGTTGTATGCAACCTTCATTTGTGCCAGGAGTGCAAGGTTTTTGGCAGCAATGCATTAATGGCTCTTGGCCCCAGAGCTCACCCTCCCTATCCCCTGGTACGTTATTTTGTTAAAACTTGGAGTTTGCCGTGGTTCTACTATCCTTCTACGGAACTGGCTCATTTTGTGCTTAAGCATGATTCCTAAATGTCCGAACTTATTTTCCAATAATGTTTATACATAAGGAATTTATCTGTGACAATGAAAATATTTTTAAAACTACTCAATGGGGTGTGGGAAATCCTCTAAAACCAATTTATGTGAATAACTGTGCAACTTGGTAAATTTACTAATATCCATTTAATTATACACTTAAAATGGAGTAAAGACATAATATGTAAATTGCAATTAAAAAAATAAAAAATAAAAAAAATAAAATAAAACTACTCTAACTATTAGAGTAAAGGAAACCAGGATTCTAGTCTTTTCTCATATACAATTCTGTAACCAAATTTTTCAACTCCAGAAAGAATTCTAATCAACCAGAACTTGGTATTTTGATTAGATTGTAAAAGGGTATCTTCCAAATCCAATTCTGTAAGTAGGTTACATAATACTACATTTAAATTAATTTTAACCACTTTGCCTAAATGTAAAGTTAGACAAACTGTCTTTTAGCCTTATGCCTCCCCCTTTTTAAAATTTTGCTTAAAAATGAAAATCTATAGTAAATATTCGCCAGTTACAATTTTTTGCTATGAAAATACATGCTACCAATATAGAGATAAGTGATCAATAACTATTGTAACTTAGAAAAACATAAATAAGGAATATTTATAAAGTGAAATAATTACAATTAATTCTAGTAATAAAATGTTTCCAGATATTTTAGTAATAAAATTATTAGATATGAGCATGTTTCAAAAAATCCAACGAAATGCATTTATTACTATATAAAGTATTAGAAATTTTACTTGAGAATGACCAACTTTTAATGTAGAGTACCTGACTTTAACTAAAATATTTTAGATTTATATTGTTTATTTTTCTTTAAATTCTTACATAGCAATTAAAGCCAAGCCATGACTGGATAGTAAGTAGAATACCATATTTCAAATCCTTTCAGTGAACTAATAAAAAATTCATGCTGTTTTATAATACAGTATGAGCTGATGCAGAATTACCAGGGATTGGCAGGAGGAGACTATTCTTAGTACAAAGCAGCTGTGTTTATTAAGTAAAATTTGTCATTGTAACTGCAAGTAGATTTTGATCAAATTTATTATATCAGAAGTATTTTTGTTAATCATTCAAGATAAGAAGGAAGTACAAAAGGCTATATTATAACATTTTAGTTCTCAGTTTAAGAAATAATTGTGCCATGTGTATTAATTTCTCAACTGATATGTTTATAAATAAGGTTGAACTTATTGGGATGAAAAACTGTAATAGCACATTAATTATGCTAACTAATTATGCAAATTAATGCAATTTCAGTTTTATCTGCTGGAGTAAAATATAAAATAAAATAATTGGCTAAAGTTGTAACTGTCTTACATTTTTACTGATACATTTTTATTACTTATATTTTATCCAGTTTGGAGGGAATCTTCAATTATAGTTGTGATAGCCTACCTATTATAAATAGCTCTATATTACTTTTGATAGAAGCTATATTACTATAGATTTCCCTAATTAAAATATTAAACATATTATTGCCCATTTTACTTGTAGTGTTATGTTTATTTATATAAAATTATAGTTGCCAAGACAAAAAATAAATTAAATATGAAGAATTACTAAAACACATTTATTTAAAATATAGTAATACTTTGAACTATTTCTTTTTTGACATAATTCATTACATATTTTATAAAAATATATGAAGAGATAAGAATTAGACAAAATACTCAACCTGTAGACTCATGATTTTAATACTTTAATTATTAAAAGTATTCATTGAAAATGCATTTGCTTTAAGAATTGGGAACATAAGGTCATATTAGGATAAAATGAAATAATATACATGAAAATTCCTTGTGACCATACAGTACTGGAACTTTATAACATTTAAAAACTAAGTTTTATCCACTGGATAACTTTTCTTTGCAGATGGCAGGAAGTGATTTCTTACCTTTCAATTGGCATGTTCTTTCATAATATCTTTAACCAAGACAGCTTAGAATGTTATTATTCTCTCCTCTTGTCAGCATTTAAGTAATAAATACATTTTCTAGGGCATTATCTATAGGAATAAAATAGTATAATTAAGTCCTATTTTGTACCATAAAGCATACAAGTAAGGGAAGCATATGGAAAATAGTCTCTTTTCCATCCTTGGGTCAATGTGTGCTGTACATTAATGTTTAATGGTTTCTTTTTTTACTTGGTTCAATTTTATCGCTCACAGACATGAGCGAGTAATTGCAGACGCTAGAGCCAGGCAAGCTTTCCCATACACCTCTGCCAGTGCACTGACCTGCAACACTCCTGGTATTTCATTCCTTGGCCTCCGCTAAGTGGAGCCTGCCAGTCATTTTAAATTGTGCCAAACTGCATAGTGGTTGTATGATGTGAAAAACATCCATTAAGTTCTAGTTTGAGTCTACACATCACTTCATATTACTTATAAACAAAGCCAAATTTTAACCTCAGTCTTATGAGTTGTATACTTAAAGAAACAAACAAACAAAAATTACAGAATTCTTTTTTAGCAGGGAAAATGCAATAAATTAACAAGTGGATCTGGAACATGTTATGTTGCCTACATTATTAATATAAACTATTAAGGTAAGAAATATAAAGTAAATATGAACTAACAGGTATAAAGAATCAAGAAAAAATGAGATATTTTCAGTAATATTGGTAAAAACTCTGAAACTGCAACTTAGTAACGTATTCGTATGAAAAAGAATAATAAAAGATAACTTGATGTGTTTTGTTTATCTTCCTCATACACAATTCAGAAAGATGGCAGATATTCTTTGCCATCAAGCTAAGGCACATTCAAGCTAATTGAGGATAACAGACTTTGGGACTGATAACCTAGAATTGCCAACTTTTATACTGAACTGTATTTTAAGAGAAAAAATATTTTTACCTAGTTTGATTAACTATGCTGAATTAGTTTGTCTGAAAAATGAAGAATTCCAGAGAGGGATAAAAATAATTGTTGTTTAATTGGCCTACAATGATGATGACTGCTGTGGATATTGAGGCAAGATGAACCCCTCACCTAAAATTTGGTTGTCAAGACTAATGATACCACGCATACAACAAGAAGTGATAAAAATCCTTAGGACTCACAAAATGAGACTTTCTGGGAAAAGGAAGGAAGCCTCTAAGGCAGGTCAGAAAATGACTAGAGAGAGAGCGAGGAAGGGCAACATCCATGGAGTTTTATGATGCTTAGTGGGTTGAGCCAAGATGAGGGGGCGTGTGTGCTTACAAAGTAGGGCTTTTGTGTAGTTTTAACTCCAATCTGGGACCAAAAAGGAGAGTGCCTAGATTTTCTTATTAACTTGCCCGTGTGTGGGGCAGATACTTGTGAGATTTGAAAGCAGTTAAACATCAAAAATGGAATTAAACTATTTATTACAATGATAAATAATAATGATAAATTCAAATAGTTGTTTTCTCTTGAAAGGATTGTCCCTAATTTTGCATTAGGTACAGGATTGGGATGAAGATGAAGGGATATTTTCAGTTCTCAGGAACAGATTCATCAATGTAGAAGAGAATGGCAATTTAGATCTGGAAAATGGCCCCAATACCAAAACCTGACATTCTGGAGAATGTTCTCGGGACACAACCTGATGCCCCGTGAATGGCTGTATAACTTAGTGTGGTACCTTGGGTTGGGGTGAGGAAATGTAAATGACGAGAGTGAAAAGGATAATAAATTAGTTCTATTCTTTGAGTACATTTTATATTCTAAGAGCCATGCTAAATAGTTGCTTAGCCTATCCCCACATAACCCAGTGAGGTGGCACCCATTTTACAGATAAAAAAAAAATTAAGGACAAGAGAGTATTAGTAAGAATCGAAGAGTCAACATTTTGAACTGTATATGACTTACTCAGATTCTCACCTCTTAGTTACTGCCTCAAAAACTAATTGGACAATTTCAGTTTATTGACTAATGTTAGCTAACATAATCTCTTATCACTGTCTCAGTACATTTTTTGTAAAAAGGTACTGTTTTCCTCTATACTTACATCAGGATTACACTAAGAAAAAGGAAGGAAGTGATTTTTCTTGGTTATCAAGAAATATAGAACTATTTGGGATCTTTTATGAATGATATCCATTTATTCAGGCTTACATGACTTTCCCTTTGTATTCTGAACCGTGGTCCCAATTGTGTCACTACCTTATTCAAAATCCTTCAGTGGTTTATTTCTGCCAATAGAGCCATATATAAATTTGTATCTGTCTACACTAAAATAATAGTCTTATTTTTAAGATAATTATTACTCAATATATTAAGGGACACTGTATTGGAAGTTTTGTATTTATAAAAACCTTAAACTTTTGAGAAAATAAGGTAGAGGGATCTTAATATATTCTGTGATATTATACATCACAATTCAAAATATTAACCAGGACTTTTCAGGTATAATGTAAATGTATGCAAAACATAATTAAAAATAAGTTTGTTATACATTTTCAGAAAAAAATAAGGTATCTCAAGTCTTTTATGTCATTTAGATTAGAATCTAAAAGATAAATAGCATTAAGCAGCATTAATAACTTGAAAGCATTAAGTCATACAGCCTTTGCATGGGGCACTTCACAAATCATAGGAGGAAAGGGAGGAGAGAATCAGTGTCCCTGTCTAAAGAATTTACAGTGTAGTCAGGAGCCCAATCATATGGGAGAACTGACATGGGAATAATCGCAAAGTGATGGTATAAAATACTGTATTTTCAAATGTGGTAAAATTGTGTTCAGAGAGACATGGAATAACTGAGGAAATCTGAGAAAAAATGATTTTGACTCAAGTGTGGAAGAAAGTAAATGGTCACAAATGCTTAGAAGAGAGTGTGGAAAAATATGAATAAAGTCATTTGAGGAGAACAGAAAATGTCCCCCCCACCATCTTCCTCTTCTTTAAGTAATTACTCTTCCTCTTTTTCTTGTGATCAACATTTCCTGCCTCCCTATTCACAGTGTAGGCTCATGACCAAGGCTAGGCCATTCAGATGATTCCATTTATTTGAACAGTGATTGGTCAGGGGTAGGCACCAAGATTCAAGCTGGGCCAATCAGAAGTTAAGCAATGTAAGAACATAAGCTAAAGAGCCTAAACTCAAATTCAGGTCTATCTGACTTCCACAATCATGGTTTTATATTCTACACCAGAGCTTCTCAAAATTTCGTTTGGAAGGCTTGTTAAAATGCAGATTACTAGGTGTGACCCTCACAATTTCTGATTCAGTGGGTCTGGTTTGGGGTCTGAGAATCATATTCCTAACATGTTTCCGGGGTACAACAGGACGATGGTCTGGCAGTTGCCTTTAGAAGCAATGAGCTACATAAGAATAACTGCACAGGGGAATAATGAGGAGCACGAAATGCTTTTTTTTTTTTTTTTTTTTTTAAATTTAAGGAATGTAAGATTTAGTTATAAGGAAACTTCTCTGAGGTCATAAGAGAGAATTTTAGGATATTAAGAAATATAAACATGAATATGATCAAAAACTTGCTGAAGGAATATTCATTGAAAACGAAGATATTAAATATTTAGAGAAAAAAGATGTCAACAAAAGCATGAAAGGTTAATTTATAAGAGAAAGAATGGACAATGAGTTGACAGCCAAAGAAATAATAATTTGAAGAAAAAGAGTTGAAATAGAGACCAAAAATCATTGCAGTTACAATTTTGAAACTTTTTAGTTTAGGTTACTGACTTATTTTAGTTTAATATAACTATCTATTTTTCAGCCAATTGAGATTTACATAGTCAATCTAATAAAAATAAGTACAACAGCACAAACTAACAACGGTGAAAACAAATGCAAGAACAAAAATAGGAAACAAACAGAATGTGGTGTTGGGCTCTTTAACAGAGTTTGGCATTAGAGCTGACATTAACAAATCAGTGTGTGAAGAAGCCTGAGTTGTGAGAGAGATCGTGTCAGCTCTAGAATAAACTCTCCTACACCATTAAAAATTTAAAAAAATAAATTTCACATAAAAATATGTTGTTAAAACCACATGACCTAATTTAGTGGCTATAGTCTGATAGATTTCTTCATACATCTTTATTTGGTGACAATGGTCTTAAACTCTTTAGAATTCTTTCTTGCTAAAAAGAAATGGATGCTGTTCATCCCACAGAAGGCTATTTCAGGGCTGGAAAAGAAATGCCCAATTCAATTATGAGATAGTTTGAGATTCCCCAGAAGGAAAAGGAGCTTTGAAGTTTTCATTTAAAATACTTGATAACTTTACTGTTTTACTATTAGTTGCTGGTTCAGGTGAAACTGTGATAGCTGCAAATATAGCACTGCCAATTACTAATTAGATTTAAAAGAAAATTGGTGGTAGCATGAAATAGGGCATGATCCAATGGTTACATTCAAGCCTCAGAAAGAAGAGAGTTCTGAGGTATTAACCCCACATTTAATGAGACACGCAGCTGAATTTTTGCTTACGTTTTCTATTCTCTGTAGTATACCCTGGGCTCATATTTATGCAAGCAATGCATTCTACTTTAAGCAGAAAAGACTGTGCTTATCAGCGTGGAGTGTGCATTCTTTACACTCAGAACTGCACAGCTCCCACAAAATGTAGCCAGAAAGTACTCTGAGCTAGTCTAACTCTGCTTGTGTTGGATGCTGGCTAAGTGAACAGATCCAACTGATAGTAGGATACAGGGATTTCTTGAAGTTTCTTTTTTTTAATTACTATTATGAAATTGCACATGCACATGAAAATAATATTCATGCATTAATCTAGCTCTTAATTTAAAACAAATTATATTCTCATGATTAAGAGACAAGAGTTGCAGAACATAAGAAAATATCTTGAAGAGACAAGGTAGACAGTAGAAGAAACAGTAAAGGTCTGTGACTTGTAGAAGAAATTTTCTGAATCCTCCAACTTTTTAAATGCTCAAAATCTGTGCATAGATAATGTTATATTTTATTTAAACTCTTTCCTATCATGTTGCTTTAATAGCTCATCTGTACATGTATATTACAGTAATATTTGGAGTTTATTAAACACACATATTCCCCGGACCCAACTCTTGGAGAATTCTGATTCTGGAGATTAGAGTTTGGTCTAGGAATTTACACTGTAATCTAGCTTCACAACCCACTTACATATAAGTCATTCTATTGTAAGAGGATTGCTAACCACTAGAAAAACTCTGTTATACTCTCTTCACTGTTATTATTCCCATAAATCCTTGATTTGATTATTTGCAGCCAAAACCCAAGTGTTTGAGTATTAAGACAAACACACCTGCGTGAAACTTATGTCTACTTTCTTACTGTGTGACAATACAGACCATAAAACGGTAAAAGGGTATCATGGGACAGATTATACCATATGCTTGGATTCACCTACAACATGAAGGAAGAGTTGGTGACATAATGCTAGATCTCAATTTTCCACTTGTACTGCACAGTTTCTTAAGACTGAGATGAGCTGCTGTTTTCTTATATAATGACATTGTATATGTAATGGAGAAAGTAAAGTGTATTATTTTGATTTAATAGTCACCATCCATGACATCCCTGTGAAATGTCCCTGAGGCTTTGCTTATGGGCCTTTTAAGACTATAAAAATTCTTTCTGTGGTGATTTGATCATTTCATTTTATGGGAAACACTATGCATTTTCCTCTGCCCATTAGCAAGGCACATCCTTGTTACAAAAAAAAAAAAAAAAAAAAAAAAAGTTGGCATACAGTAAGCTCACCAGATCACAAATAAATGGTGTTGTTGAAAAAACTCACAGCAGTAAGTAGATGCAAATTTTCTAATGAACTAGCCCCAAGTCATAAAATATTTAGTTTGTTTAAGGGAGAGAATGAGTAGTTAAAATGGATTTTCTATGCTGAAATTTGAGAGTCATCAAGATGTAGCAAACAAGCACAATAACATTTGAATTTTTTCCCCTCAATTTTTCACTTGAAAACCTGACTGAAATCCGGTATTCAACATTAAAGCAGCAATCTGCTGCAGAGTGGATGAATTTGTGATAAATGGTCCCTTGGGCTTTATAAAACATATTCTCCATAAAACAAGCCACAATATGTTTCTTCACATTAGTCAGTTCCTGACATTCAGGCTGCTGAAGCTCCAGTCCAGTGTTGGTACCTGCCATCCCCAAGCTGTAAACAACTCTTTGTTTATTGCAGCAAAGCTCATACATCCATTTCAAGGTTTTACAGCGATAAAAGGCTGACTGCCTACATAAACTGAAGTGGGCTGCAATGTTGTTATTTTGTTTATTGCTCTTTTATTGCAGTGGTCAAATAGTTCCTTTGAGACCAGACACCAGTTTTCTACCATCTGCACAGTCGGTGTCAAAAAACTTGTGTCAATTGAATCACTGTGAAAAATATTTATAATGAGAAGACTAATTAAATGAAATATTGCCTCCCAAATTGAAGCAGAAATACAGATGATTAATAGCAAATTAAAAATAATCTTCCATCTTTTTTTTTTTTCTTCTTAGTAAATAGTAGCATTTGCCTTGGGGACCTTGGAGGGCATGAATTATGTCTGCTTACTTAGCAAGGACCTGTTAAATGGAACTTTAGTCCTGTTGCATTTAGGTTTTATGTTTCTACTTGTGAAATTTGTATCTAAATGCTTCTGAATAATTTTAATCACGTATTTAGGTTTATGGGCTATAAATACTTACCCAGGAAGTTTATATCAAAACATGTGCCTTTGTCTTCAAGTACATTTTGTGAATTAGAAAGATCAGAGACAAAATCATAACTTTTAGCTAAAAGTAAAATCTGGTCATATAAACTTATACATAAACAAAATAAAATATTTTATCACGAAAATTGATAAAGTTTTCTTCCAGATAAAATCATTGCATTTTAATTTGAAATGGAGAAATTTCTCTAATAAAAGTCCATGTATGCTGTACTTTAAGTTTTTCACTTTAGAGGGTGATCCAATAATATAATTTTAACATATTTTTTGAGCTCTGGAATTAAACTTTAACAACGTACCTGAATGAGGATAGAGTATTGCCTTCTTTGAATCTTATCACAATACAAAGTTGACCTAAGCCTTCAACAATTTGAAAATGACAGTAAGGGTTTCCTTTAATAAAATATGTTTCAGAACAGTTCCTGAGATTTTAAACTTTCAATGGAATTGGTTTCAAATAAAAATAAATTTTACTATGCATATTGAAGTAAGGATAATGAATATTTCATATATATTATTAAAATTTTCTCTAAAATAATTAAGTACAAACTCAACTTCTAATTGAGAGAGCAATTTTAGTTAAAAAAGACTTCCTATTGAAAAATAATAAAACTAGTTACACACCCTGAAATGACTATAAAACATAATGTTTTCATAATAAAAGAGGAAACTTGTATACAGATGAAATTTTGTATAAAATAGGACTTTGAACACATAGACAGTAATGGAACGATTTATATTATTATATTCATGAAAGCTCTCAATCTCTAGACATCCATGTCATTGTATGTGTGGTAAGGCAGTTGAAGGCACTAGTTTGCATCATTTTATGATGTATGTGCTTATTATTTATTGTTATTTATAAGTATATGATATGAAGTTTGTGTGTATGATAATTTTAATACATTACTGAAACAAATAAACACTTGACAAAATAGTCTACTTCCAGTACAATGAAATTAAATCAACAAAGTGAGACACAGTGATATAGCTGAGTGTATATACCTACTTCATGATTATAAATTCCACCCTAAAAGGATTTTTACATCTACAAATAATAGGACATAATATGAGAATTTTTTTCACATCCAAACCTAACAAATTGCTGAATAAATGAGTGAAGCATGGTTGGATGGGTGGTATCTTAGTCCGTTGCGTGTTGCTATAACAGAATATTTGACACTAGGTAATTTATCAAGAAAACAGTTTATTTAGTGCATGATTCTGGTGGCTGGAAGTTTTATGATTGGACAGCATATCTGGTGAAGGTCTCAGGCTGCTTCTACTCATGGAGGAAAGGAAAAGTGGAACAGGTGTGTACAAAGAGATCACATGAGAGAGAAGAAGCAAGAGAGAAAAACCCAGGATGCTAGTCTCTGCTTAATAACACAGAAACTAATCCATTCCCAGGAGAATTGATTCACCACAGCAAGAGGGCATTAGAGGGCTTTGATCTATTCGTGAGGGATCCACCTCCATGATCCAGAAACCTCCCACTAGACCCTACCTCCTAACATTGGGGATCAAATTTTAACAAGCATTTTTGGTGGGGGCAGACTCAAATCATAGCAAATGGTTTTTTGAAAATTTGCATGAGGTTCCATAAAGCTGAAGGATCAGGTAAATGAATGAAAACCACAGCCTAAGAGATTTAGAGTGATAAAGCATTACCTTTTGTTCCAAGACTCCTCACACACAAATTGAAAAAGAAAAATAGCTTTTATTATGTTATTTTTATTATCTGGAGAAATGAAACCTGTTATTTAGGAGGGACTTTCTGGTACCATATTTATTAAAAAAATATGTAGTGTATACACACACACACACACACACACACACCCGGGATTTTTACATCAGAAAAATGGATTTCAACAGAAGTCTTCCAAAGGTACACAAACACGGTTTAATTGGCCATTGGGTAGGGTAAACTTTTATTTATTTTTTTGAGAAACACTAACCAAATTTTTTTATTTATTCATTTTTTGCATTTGAAGTACTTTTCAGTGACATCCTTGGCCTGAGATTCTTTGCCATAGCCATTAACTACTACATAACTACAACCAATTACTTTATAGGATTTTCCCTTTCTGTCAATTCTACAGAGGCCTACCTATTCCCCAGTTTCTTTTTGTCATCAACCTTAATTAGGTTGATTTGATGTTCAGCTCAAAAGGCCTCCAAGAACTTGACATACATACATTCATTATAGTTGGATGTAAGCACATAAAGATGAGCTTGGCACTAAATTCATCTAAAAGCTTACATGCTTCTGCAACAAACAGCAGCTTGAAATTCCACTAATTTAACTTAATATTTGCTTTGCAAATTGCTAAATAAAATGAAGCTCCCAATTTATTGGGAGGATCATTTTAAATAAAGTATTAAATGAATTAAATAGCATGTAATACTGTTTGTGCCACTATTAATAATGTTAACTCTGCTCATTTGTTTAAGGCAGGGTCCATTGGAGTTCTTCATTATAATGGTACCATTTTCTACTTTACAATTAGTATGTATAGTTAGTCATGCTATTATACTTCTTTTGAAAATGCAGATTTGTTCCAATGCAATTGATATATCAAGGAATTATTTGAGCATAACTATTAATACAATTGTGTGTGTGCAATTTTGTCCTAGAGAAACACTAAGTGAATACAGAAAATTGCACCCAGTTGAGAGTGTGTGCTATGAGACAAACCTGCTTACATTTGGTATTACAGCTCTGTGTCCAATTTCAAATAACCTCCCTTCTACTACTTCACAAAAATTTACATGATAAAACTCTCCAAACTCCCATGACTATAAGCAAATTTTGTGTCTTTTTCAAAATGAAGTACATATTTATTGTAGTGTTATGTATTTCTTACCCATTTAATATGCTATCATTTTTATTAAGTACCCTATTTTCATAATGTATCACTCATGATGTCTATAAGTCTTTTGCCTCTTATCCAACTTTTCACATAATCTTTTTGTATTATACATTTTTGCATAGTGTGGTGATTTTTAGAAACACGTGTCCTCTTATAGTAGAACTGACTGTAATCTAGTGCATCTGTCTAAGGCTGTGTATATGTCCTATTTTCCATCAAGCTCCACTTATTGATTTTAACATCCATTGATGATTCTTGCCTATATCCGTTATTACTATGGTGCATTTAGTACAGTAATTTTCTAGCTCTTTTCTACGTTTAGTTAGTAGCAATATTCTGCTGTATGGATGAATTTTTACTTCTCTTCCATTTCCTTATATATTTGTTATCAGTATTAACGTGAATTTTTTTAATTCAATGCATTACAGTCAACTATGGGAGGACATCAGAAAGTTGATGGAAAATGGAGCTAAAAGGTAAAAATAAAACATACAAACTTTATTTTTCAACAGAAGCTCCATCAAGGTTAAGACGCTTTTGTAAGCTATTATGCCAGACATTGAGTCTGTTCCTAAAGAACGGAGCATCCTGGGGATTTAACTATGTCAAGGCAGACTTTTTTACATTGTTAACTGAAGAAAAATGAATATCCTTTAAAGATTTCTTTTAAGATTAGGAAACAAAAAGAAGCCAGGAGGAGCCAAATCAGGACTATAAAGTGGATGCCTACTGATTTCTCATCGAAACTCTCACAAAATTGCATGTTTGATGAAAGGAGAATTGTTGTGGTGGTGAAGAACTCTCTGTTGAAGCTTTCCTGGGTGTTATTCTGCCAAAGCTTTGGTTAACTTTCTTAAAACACTTTCATGATAAGCAGATGTTATCATTTTTTGGCCCTTGAGAAAGTCAATGAACAAAATGCCTTGAGCATCCAAGAAACTATTGCCGTGGACTTTGCTCTTGGTCAGTTGCTTTTGCTTTGACTGGACCACTTCTACCCTTGGTCGTCATGACTTTGATTGTTCTTTGTTTTCAGGATAGTGCAGGTAAAGTCCTGTTTTCTTTCCTATTACAATTATTTGAAGAAATGCTTCAGGATCTTGATCCCACTTGTTTAAAATTTCCATTGAGAACTCTGCTCTTGTCTATAGCTGATCTGAATACAGTGGTTTTTTAATCCATCAAGTGAAAACTTCAGTTTTTCAGTCAGAATTGTGTAAGCTGAACCCATTGATATATCCATGGTGTTGGCTTTTGCTTCTGCTGTTAATTGTCCGTCTGCTTCAATTAGGGCATGTCCAAGAGTAATTTTTTCCTCACAGATCGATATGGATGGTCTGCTACTGTGGGCTTCAACTTCAACATTGTCTTTGTACCTTCTTAAAACAAGTTATCCCTTTGTAAACTGTGTATTTCTATGTGGCATTGTCTCCATAAACTTTTCATAAAGCATCGATGATTTCAATATCTTCCACCCAAGCTTCACCATAAATTTGGTGTTTGTTCTTGCTTCTGTTTTAGCAAAATTTAAGTTGCTCTGGTAGGGGCTCCTTTCACTCTGGTGTCGTAACCTTTTAGTGCCTCAAACTAGATCCTGATCAGACATGTTATAGCAAGTTAGTAGAAGTTTAAGTTTTGAAATCCATGCATAGTTTTTTTTTCATAATATGCATTTTCCATTAACTTTTTGAAGGCCTCTCATACTGTTATTAATTATTTTGATAATTAAATTTCCTAAATGAGGCTAGTGAGAGTTTTTTTAATCTGGCTCCCATTTCTTTTTGCCACATTCCATCATTTCTTGAGCTCTTTTTTACTTTCTCACACAGCTAGCTATTCCAGACTCATTGTATGCTTTCCCTGAATTATACCTGGAATCAGTTGCATCTTATTATTGGTTCCTTTAATTGGACAATGATACTTAGAAACCAAGACCTGTGAAGTGTGCTAATTGCTACTACGGGCTGTATAGCAAAGTGGGGGACATTTGTTCTGAAAAACTTAACTTTTTTGAAAGGCAAAGGCGAGTTTGTAGAAAAAAACACTCCATTTGGATGGAATTTAAAATTTTTGCATTTCTTTTCCATAAAAGGTAATCACTTTGGCATTTTTCCCCCCTGTTAAAAGGACAATTTAATATATTCCTATTTCCACCACCTGGATACCTTTAAATAATGAACTGAGGATAAAACCAATTCTCTAACCAGTGGATATATAAAATAATTTTTGGTCTAATACTGGACCGCAAGAAATCGAGTCAGCAAAAAAAAAAAATTTACTGTAAATTTCCTTTTATAAGATATATTTTCTAAGTAGTTTTCTAAATATTCTTGGATAAAAGTAACAACCACTGAAATCAAATATTCACTGCTATTAGAATACTTGAGTTCCTGCAGAGAAAAGGTGTATCTTAATACACCAGACAAAATATAGTAAGGAGGTAAAAGTTCTATTCCATTTTCATTCTAATGAAGACAAATGCATTTCAAAGCATAGACAATTAAATAAACAACTAAACCAGGAGCTTCACTAAACCTAAACCAGCAAATTTTTCAGGAGCATCTATGATTCTTAATTTAAAAGAAAAACAATTTTTCAATATCTCCCTCTTTCTCTCCCACTGCAAAATCAGTCCTATCTACACAAACATATATAGATATAAATCTGCTTTAATTACATTTAATGTTTTAAAAGCTTGAATAACTACTATGAATATATAATTATAAAAGCATCATTTTCTATTCATTTTATTCCATAAAAATGGAAGAGTAAGTAATTATTAAAAATATTTGAAGACAGTTTACTGTGACCTCTCAATTGCCTTCATAAGAAGTAAGGATTATTTATGCAAAATATATCCCAATGTTAATTCATGCCTAATTTCTGGATAAATTATATGTCAACTTATTGTCATGTACATATCAATCAGGTGACCAACCATCTAGTTTTACAGCATGGATTGTCAATAGGTGCTGATTGTTAAACTAGGTCCTGAGGATACAAAGTTTATATTTTGTATGTATTTTAGGAGAATACATGTTTTTGTATTTATGAACTCAGTTGATCCTCTTGACAATCCTAGGAGGTAAATTGGCAGATATGAAAACTGGAGGGGGTAGGAGCTCAGAGAGTTTGAATAACTGATGCACAGATGCGCAGCAGTTAAGGCTAGCACTGGGAATCAGACCCAGGACGTCTGGCTGCAGCACCTATATTCTTAACTACTTCTTTGATGGGAACAAAAAGAAACATTTCTTCTGGGGGAAAAAGCAGGATTCACTGCGGAGATTTACATCAGGTGCTTGCCCTCATGGAGCTTTTACTCCATTGTGTATGTGTGCTGTAGGGTGTGATCTGAGGGAAATTTTATCAAGGTTTTGTAAGGAAGGACGCTGAATCAATGGAAGTTTTAGATCTTGATAAATTTTAATTTTTTTGTTTCGGTATTTCCAGGAATAATTATGGATAATTTAGGATATGACATATAATAAAATCAAGATAACTGTAATCAATGCTAAGTCAGTTGAAAACCACATAATTCTCTGTCTCATAATGTCATAAATATTGAATAGCCAAGTATTATCTTGAACTAGGCAAAACAAACCATATCCATGAGTAATTATTGTTAAAGAAAAACCCCAACCCCTGATATAATGGCTCTACATTTTATATAAACTTAAAAAACAAATATTTCTAGTTAGTGTTAATAAAATGTCAGTGTGAATCTTATGTTGATTACATTTGTAGGTCCTTAAAATTGACTGAATTTTAGGGAAAATTCTCAAATTAACCTCCTGTTGTTACATTTTCCAATGTTTTACATCCATGGTGTGGTATGTCTTTTAAAACTATTCTAAATTTATTAATCCCAATGATTTTAAAAATCACTGGGATTTTTAAAATATTGTCATACAAGCCAATTATGGCTTTTCCTTGAAACTATGTCTTCTTCTAGTCCACCTAATGCATATGGAATTAGTTTAAGGTCCGATTCTTAATTTCTGTTTATTAATGGATGCGTCATCTGCATTCGATAGTTAATGCATTTTGAAATAGACTCTGCAGGTATGTCACTATTACTGTTACCTAGTCTCTTGTCTGTCAACTGTTGGGGTGAGCTGTTTGAGGCTTATCTTAATGGCATCGGTATTACACTGAGGCATGGATCCCCATGCCTCTGCAGTGGGAGGCATGAGCAGACTTTGCAGTATATTTACCTTTTCTAAAGAGAGGAGGAGAAATGGCAAAGTCTGGAATCAGTTGAATTATTTATTCTTAGTTTCTATCCATTCACACCATAGCCTGTTGATAAATAACACCTTTCCCAATTGTATTTATCTTTTGTCTAATTTATTATTCTGAAGTCAGTGAGAGCTATGTTAAGTAAAGGAAGTTGCTTTTCATTTGTTCATCTATGTTAAATAAGACTTTCCCTGGAGCGGCCCTAAGAAGAAGAAGAATAGAGGAATGGAGGAACTAGATAAAAATTGAAAAGTAGAGCATGGATTTTCTGACCCAAGCTCCTCACTTTGTTGCCAGCCTGCAGATCAGGAGGCACACAGATCGTGAGGCTTTTACTCAGAGACACACAATCTGTTTGCTTTTGCCATTTCCCTCTTTCCGAGGTTTGGTTTGCTATTTTATCCTAGAGGGTTGACAAGTTACTAACAGTGCTTCCTTCTCCACTGGGCTACTGTAACTGTAAGGATCCACAGTCTCTATTGCTAGTAAATAAGGGAGGAAGAAATTGTCTTAAAATTCGGGAGACTCATTTATATAAAGAAGATTGAAAGAAAATTGAGTTAAAGAACAGGCATTAGGAGGGTGGCTTGAGGAAACTGACTAGAAATAACCAAGAATAAAGGAATTGAGTGCAAAATGATTTCCAGTGTGAGCACCAAAAAGAGTTTTGAATAGCATCCTTCAAAATGTCCTCACTAAGATCTCCTATAATAACTTTTAAAATTATGTACCTATTAGTATTTATTTAGTCTCAAATCTATCATTTTTCTAATCAGATGAAAGTAGTAACTGATACAATTTCCAGTACTTACAAAATATTTATTTAAAAATAACTATCACATATCTTTTAAAAATGTAATCAGTTACATAGCCATACTTTAGTAAAGTGTAACACAATCATCTATCTTCAAAACATGTGCCCAAGCTATAATTGTCAGAAAGTGTACATAATTTTCTCTTTAAATTTGTATTTCCTTTTATCTGGAAATACAGAATTTTATGTGGATGAAATTTAGTATTTTTTTTTCTTGAAAGTCTTAGTTATTGACCTATAGATGATAGTCTCTCTTTATTTTGCCCCTCAGAAGGACTTTATATCTTAGAACAATGTTTTCCAACTTTCTGTGACAATGGAGATGTTCTAATCTTCATTTTCTAACACAGAAGCCACTAGCACATGTGTCTAATGAATACTTGAAATTTGGGCAATGGACTGAGGGACTGAAAGTTTATCTGTATTTATTTAGTCATTAAATGTGAAATTTCCAATTTAGAATCAAAAGTATAGTTTATTGTATCTGAAACAAGCAGTTTAATTAATCCAAGTATGCACTATCAACACAGTTTTGCCATCTTAATGGTTGCTTGTTTACGCCAGCAGTGAAGAAATCTGGAGAGCAAGGGGCGATAAAATTGTGAAAGGCACTTTCCACAGCTTGTTTAAAATGGAATATTTTTCCTTGCAAGAAGTGGTACAAAGCCTGAAAGAAGTGGTAGTCAGTTGGTGCAAGCTCTAATGAATGTGGTAGATACCGGAAAGTTTCCAAGTCCGATCTCTATAGTTTGAGAAGCTTTGTTTGTGCAACATGTGTTGAGCATTGTCTTGCAAGAGGATTGCCCTGTCTCTATTGGCCAATCTCAGCTGCTTAATCACAAGCATCTTCATCATTTCATCCAATTGGTTGCAGTAGACATCTGCTGTAATCGGTTGATCATGTTTCATAAAGCTGTAGTGGATAATACCAGCACGGGACCGCCAAAGACACCATTAGCTTTTTTTGATGAATATTCGGTTTTGGACTCTGTTTCAGCATTTCATCTTTTTTTTTTTTTTTTTTTGGCATTTGAGTTCAAAGTCAGCATTATATCTTTATCCAGCCATTGTGCCACATGCTTCCGATTGTCAAAAAGAATTCATTTTTCATCACACATAACCATCGAGTGTAGAATTGTTTACTTTTATGTCTTGACAGCAAAGAAAGGCAATATTTAAGGTGATTTCACTTCTGATGCTCTTTTAATTCATTCAGGACCCATCTATCCAGCTTCTTTACCTTGCCCATTTGTTTCAAATGGTCCAATATTGTTGGAATAGTAACATCAAACCTTGCTGCTAATTCTTGCATAGGTTGAGATGGATTCACTTCCATTACAGCTTTCAGCTCATCATTATCCACGATGGTCTCAGGTCACCCACATGGCTCATTTTCAAGATTAAAATCACCAGAATGGAACTTCTCAAACCATTGACATACTGTGTGTTCATTAGCCACATCCTTCCCAAACACTTTCTTGGTATTTCAAACTGTCTGTGCGGTATTGGTTACACTATGGAACTCATATTTGAAAATAACTCAACTTTTTGACTTACCAATGGTTTCACAAAAATTTCTCTAAAATTTTTTTGAAAGATAATCACAAGCCACACCATCCGTTTGAAAGACTGAGGATGTACCTTCACAATAAAAATAGAAAAAGAGGTGTCAGAGTGAAATGTCAGAGATATCAACAGTCAAACTTAGTACTTAAAAAAAATTGGACATTTCCTACTTAACCTAATAACTGATTTAATTTAAACTTAAATAGCCACATGAAGTTAGTGGCTATGTATTAGACGACATAGTCTTAGGGCGATGGACTTAACACAGGGTGATTGAACAGTAGGCTTTATTTTTTGTAAATTGGGAGAAGAACAATTGTAAAAGTGGAAGGAGAGACCCCTGTGATGACTCCATGGCAGATGGATTCTCCTGTATACCAATTTTCAGCAAAAGTCTCCCACATTTTAAAAATATCTGTGGATCCCTGACTTTTGAAAATTGCTGGCTTTAGCTTTCTGGACATGTGGGGGGAATATTTTCATTCATAATTTAGTGTTATAATTTCTAGAATGAGGTTGATTTCCTTAAGAATCTGGAGTGAGATGATAAAGATCTTGCCTAAAGCAAGAAACAAATGACATCAAAATAGAACTATGTGATTACAAAGCTACGAATCAATTGTAGTCTTGTAGGTTGTGCCCTGTGATCTTCCAAGTTATTATTGGGTTAATTTCACACAATCTGTAGTTTCTACTGAGTGGACAATAATTGGGTGGCTCACTGTAGTACAAGTGCTCTGGGAAAGATCAGGATCCCAAAACTAAGTAAGGAGAATTCTCTGCCATTCTTGCCAGTGTGGCACCAGCTTACACCAATAGCTATTATAGAAAGACTTTTATTTGAAATACATCTAGATATTTTTAATGTTATTACTACAGGCCTTCTTTTTAACTTTTTGAAGAAAAGTATTAGAAATATTTTGAAATTCAGTATTTTATATGGTTTGACAAATCTGATAGCTTCAATCCCAAGAAATTAAATAATACTTTGGATTTATATGCTGTCTTTGTTTGGCTGGAATAAAAGAACTGCCAAAATACTACTTCTGCTGACAATATCCCTTGAGAGAAAGTAGGGACTGCTGTCCTTGAAATAGAAACAGAAGTGTTTGCCTGCAGAGAAGAGACTTAGGACATAGGTCCTAGTATTGTAATCTATCCTACTATGAGCCCACCAAAAACATGTTGCACTAACTTTGCTTGTTTTACTATCACATTGTATTTTGTCTTTCAAGTTTACCTCCATCTTTTAACTCATCTGTAGTTATAAGATTTAAAAATAGTTACAGGCTAACTGCTTTTACAATGCAAAAAAGAAAGAAAACAGTCTATGTTATAATGTCAATTTAGTTGAATTTTTTTTGTTAGTAGTTGTCCATGAATTGGATTCTCACTTCTCAAAGGGAGGTTATAGGTTACTAGGGCATAGAAAAATGCCTCCACTGGAAAATAGTCTACTGCTTCGGCACACACTGAACTCAGATGCTAAAGAGGACATGTGCTCTCAGAGGTAACACATATCCTTTTTGAAAATGTATTTCTTCAAAATATTTTTGATAGAATCAGACATTAACTTCATAAAGGATCTAGGCTGTTAATAAAATCATATTTCCCTGAAAAAATAGGATTTATGTATTATGGTATGGGAAAAATTAATTTTTTCCTTTATTATAGATATGTGTATATAGGTAGATAATGTGTGTATATGCTTCAGGTATAGTGGCTTAAAAATAAATAACAAAAATAATAGTAATTAATCCTGCTATACACTAAACTACATGTAAGGCTCAATGCATTTAAGTACACACCATTCTATAAAGTATATATTATTGTTGTCATTTTATAGGTGAGGACAGTGAAGCTTATTGATAAAGAACTTATGTTCACAGAAGTGAGTAAGTCATAGCCAAGTCTCAAACCTAAGACCCCAAGCTCCAAGCTTCAGACAGTTATTCTACAACTTCCCCAGATTTAAGAACCAAGTTTAGTGCAATTATATTGTAAACCTCAGTTGTGATGCGTGTAATATTTTTTAGGAATACTAGAAATATATCTATTGGCAATCATCAGTTGAAGGGCACTTCAGTTGATTCCATATTTTTTCTATTGTGAATTGTGCTGAGATAAACATTCAGATGCAGTTGTCTTTATGATAAAATGACTTCTTTTCCTTTGGGTAGATACCCAGTAGTGTGATTGCTGGGTTAAATGGTAGGCCTATTTTAATTCTTTGAGGAATCTCTATACTTTTTTCCGTAGAAGTTGTATTAATTTGCAGTCCCACCAAGAGCATGTAAGTGTTCCTTTCTCTCTGCATTCATTCTATTATCTATTGTTTTTTGACTTTTTAATAATGATCATTCTGATAGGGGTAAGGTAGTATCTCATGGTGGTTTTAATTTGCATTTCCCTGATGATTAGTGATGTTGAGCATATGTTTGTTGGCCATTGTCTATCTTCTTTCAAAAAACTTCTGTTAATGTCATTTGCCTACTTTTTGATGGAGTTGTTTTTTTGATGGAGTTTTTTTTTTTTTTTTTCATGCTGATTTGTTTGTGTCCTTTGTAGATTCTGGATATTAGACCTTTGTCGGTTGTATAGTTTGTGAATATTATTTCTAAATATTTTCATATTCTTCCACAGATGTGGGGTAGTTGGTAAAAATGTAAAAGAACTGCTTATAGTATCAAACTTGAAAAATTACCCATTAAATGAAGTTGTTCAGTATTGTGTCATAATATTTGTCACATAATTTACATAAATGAGTACATAATTGACTCATATAAGTTCTGCAAAACCAATGATTCTTGCCTATTTTATTCATTAATATGTGCCAGGTTCCTAGAATGGAGTGTGCTGTATAGTAGGCATTCAGTAAAATTTGTTAACTAAATTAACTAATAAATTTATCATTTCATATATGATGACATTCTTCTTAAGTAAGATTTTACTTATCCCAGCCAGATATGTGTATAACCAGTTTGTTATATATACAACATATAAACAAATACATAGAATTTTGAATCAATAAAAATCTGCTTGAAAGCAAGTAAAGTCAGAATTTACACTTCATAATTTTTAGTCATAGAAAAAGTTCAATGTAGAATTCAGCTTAGAGTGGATGCTTTTGTACTAGTATTTATGCCTCATAAACAAAATGCTTCCCCAGCACACTGCAAACATTATTCCAAATCCCCACGTTTTTTGCTGCCTCCAAACAATTGTAAATTTAGTAGCCAGTGTTATTACAGTCCCAAGTTTCTTCAGGACCAGCTAAGGACCGAATTGTGAGCCTCCAAAGTCATATGTCAAAGACTAATCCCAATGTGACTGTATTTGGAGATACGGCCTTTAAGAAGTAATTAAGGTTAAATGGTATCATAAGAGTGAGACCTTAATCCTATAGGATTTGTAGCCTTATGAGAGGAAGAGATAGAGATATCTCTATGCATGCACCAAGGAAACGCCATGTGAGGACTTAATGGGAAGCAGGCCCTTTGCAAGGCAAGAAAAGAGCCCTTTGCATAAACAGACCATGTTGGCACTTTAACCTTGGCCTTCTAGCCTCCAGAAATGAGAGAAAATAAATTACTATTGTATAAACCACCAAGCCTGTGAAATTTATTTATGGCAGCCCAAGCACAATAAGAGTGGACACTTTACATTTCATTAGATAAATGGCAAAATTCATTGACATCCAGAGTGTATATTTAGGCCCTTGAAATCAAAGTTACCAGCATGATGTTTGATATTTTGTTTCTATCAGTGGATACATATCAATTTATTTTTAACAATAATCATAAAGAGAATCAATGATCATTTGCATAAAATTTCACCTGTAAGCAAAGCCACTTACTCTTTTTATTTATTTATTATTGGACAGATGCATATACCTGAGCAATATTGGGGGGATTTTATGGGAAAGTACTTATCTTACTGTTCTACCCACTTGTTTACATTAAAGAGTTAAAGCCTGACTTATTGTCAGGAAGATGAATGCCTTCATTATGATTGCAGGGCATGCCTGAGAAAAGAAGACTGAAGTAGGAACATTGGGAGAGTTGCTGAACTGGGAGGGGAAGTATTGCTTGGGACAGCTGATTTCTCATTGATACACAATGTATTAAGGCATGCAGGAAATATGCATGCCTTCCATAGAATCCAGGGAGGCAACACGAGTGTTGATGAAATGGGCCTCATATGTGATAACATGAGTGGCAAATCATAGTAATTATTACACGATTCCACAGAGAAGTTTGTCGGTCCAGGCACACTGTCTTTTAATCCAAAATGTCATGACATATACCTCTAAAATTTTACTATATATTTCCCAAATGTTAAAATTTGTAAGACCTACCACTCTGCTTTTATTTTTCAACCACAGAGAGATTTTGATGAAGCATGTTCATTAGGCTGCATTAATTATACATGCAACAACCATGAAACAGGTGTTTGGCTGTAAGAGTGGTATTTAATCAAAAAAATTGATCCTAAACTAGCATTTTATATTCTATCCTTATTTATGAACTTCCTCACAGAACATTAATAAAAATTATTGTTAAAAGCCTAGCTCCTCTTTTGGGAAATATTCTTCTTAAATGAAGGCTGGTGCAATTCTACTATAAAGTAATTAATGTTTGTATTTATGTATTTTTTTATTTTGTAAAATTTAAAAAATGTTCAATTTTACTGTGCTTAAAATAATCCAAATCGAGAGTTCTCAGATGGAAAATTCTGCAAGTTGTCTGAAATTAACTTGAACATATACCATTATGTAGAAAATAAATGTAAACTAAAAACATTACATGATGGTTCAGGTTGAGTCTGTACTTCTCAGTAGGTCACAGTTGGTGCTTTCAGAGTTATGAGGTTCTCTGACTAAATCAGTCATCTCTGTGGGATTTGGAATCATCATTTTTTATTAGTTTTAAAAGCCTCAGATTTCAAACATCCTGACATAGGTAAGTAATCATATATGTGTATTTCTCCATAAAGTTCAAGTTTTTGCAAATTATACCAGATGGTGAGAGGCCTTAAAAGAAAGCAAACAGATTTTCTCAGCCTTTAATATAAAAAGGACCTCTTATAAGATTTATGCAAATTATAAACCATCCCATATAAGCTCAACTGAAGAGGATGTGAAAGTTCAGAACCTCATAGCTGACAGCTTTGTATTCAGGTCCTCAGATTTTACTGTCCAGGGATTTTGCAGAAGTTGGCCCTGGCATTGATTTACAAAGAATAATTGTTTCGGGGCCCCTTAGCATTTGAGTTCCAAAATAGCTCTATTGTTCTAATGTCCACTGCTCATGGAGTAGAAAAGGGAGGGAGTGATATTACAGTGAGTCAGTAAGAGCAGGTTTTTAGTTGTTTGAACTCATGACCCACCTATACCTTTTGTTCACACCTGTCCCCACTGTCCCCTAAATATTGCATCTGTGAGTGTTTGGATGTGCATGCACATACACACCCATTCCCTACTAATACATGTATTTATGTATTAAAAAGACAATACAGGTACATCTCAGAGATACTGAAGGTTCATTCAGTTCCAGACCACTATAAGAAAGTGAATATAGCAATAAAACTAATCACACAAACTTGTTTCCCAGTGCACCTAAAATTTATGCTTATACTCTACTATAGTCTATTAAGTGCGCAGTAGCATTATGTCTAAAAAACTAATGTGCATACCTTTTATTAATAAAAATGCTAATGAGCATTTGAGCATTCAGAAAATTGCAATATTGGAAGGTCTTGCCTGGATGTTGATGGCTGCTGATCAGAGTGGTGGTTGCTGAACATTGGTTGTGGTGGCTGTTGCAATTTTTACAAATAAGACAACAATGAAATTTATTGCTTCAATCGACTATTCCTTTCACAAAATATTTCTCTGTAGCACCCAGTGCTGTTTGATAGCATTTTATCCACAGTAGAACTTCTTTCAAAATTGGAGTCAGTACTCTCAAACCCTGCCACTGTTTTGCCAACTAAGTTTGCAGACTATTCTAAATCCTTTGTTTTCTTTTCAAAAATGTTCATAGCATCTTCACTAGGAGTAGGTTCCATTTTAAGAAACCACTTTCATGACTAATCCATAAGAAGCAACTCCTCACCCATTCAAATTTTATCATAAGATTGCAGCCATTCACTCACATCTTCTACATCTATGTTCTTTTGCTGTTTCCAGCACATCTTTAGTTACATCCTCCACTGAAGTCTTGAATACCTGAGAGTCATCAATGATGGCTGGAATCAGCTTCACCCAAGCTACTGTTAAGTATGAAAATTTGATCTTCTCCCATAAATCATGAATATTCTTAATGGTATCTAGAATAATGAATCGTTTACAGAAGGTTTTCAATGTACTTTTCCCACATCCATCAGAGGAATCACTGTCTAAGGCAGCTTATAGCCTTACAAAATGTATTTCTTAAATAGTAAGACTTGAAAGCCAAAATCTGTGACTGATGGGCTGCATGTTGTGTTACCAGGCAGGAAAACAACATTAATCTCCTTGAACATCTCCATCAGAGATCTTGGGTGACAACGAACATTGTCAATGAGCAGTAATATTTTGAAAGGAATATTTTTTTCTAAGCAGTCTCAACAGTGGGCTTAAAAATATTCAATCAGCCATACTGTAAACAGACGGACTGTCATCCAGCCTTTGTCATTCCATTTGTAGAGCTCAGAAAGTTGAAATTAAAAGTGCTACTCCAATAAACACATGAATAATGAAATAGCAAATCTGCCGTATTACTCATATGGAGTAAGTTTTAGTAGTCTGGATAGATGATTTCTGGGTTCTCTATTCAGTTTCATTGGCCCTTATGTGTCTTTATCTCAGTACTGTACTGTTTTAATTACCGTAACTTTGTAACATTTTGAAATCAGGAAATGTAATGCCTCCAGCTTTATTCTTCTTCCTTACAGTTGTTTTGGCTATCTGTGGTCTTCTGTGGTTCCACATGAATTTTAGAATTTTTTTTCCAATTTCCATAAAAGATTTCCTTGGAATTTTGATAGGAATTGCATTTAATCTGTAGATCTCCTTGGGTAGTAAGGACATTTTAGTGATGTTAAATCTTCTAATTCATGAACATGGGATGCCTTTCCATTTGTTTGTGTCTAATTTGTTTCATCAATGTTTTGTAGTTTTTAGCACACAAGTCTCTCACCTCCTTAAATGAATTCTTAAGTACCTAATTCTTACTGATGCTATGGTAAATAGAATTGTTTTTTCTAATTTCCTTTTTAGATAGTTCATTGTTAGTATATAGAAATGCAACTGATTTTTGCATGTTGATTTTATTTACTGAAACTTTACTGAATTTGTTTCTTAGTTCTAACAGGAATTTTTTGTGGACTCTTTAGGGTTTTCTACAAAATAAGATCATATCACTCACATTTGTTTTTTATTCTTACTAATTTTCAAATCAATAGCATAAAACAAAATATTTTGTCCAATACAGTTTTAACACTATATTAATGTTCTTTGTAATATAAATGATTATGTCAATGTCTATAGTCATAGCTATCTGTCTATATATGTATGTACATTTATATAGTACCTCTTTTATGTATAATGGTATAACGGTTGTTGGCTCACCAACAACTTGGTACAGTATAGAGGGACAGAAGACAGGATCATTGCTTTCCTAGTTGGCAATATCAACAGCAATACTCTATTTTAATGAATGTATTTCTCCATTGTCATGGTATTCATTTTTAGATATTTATTCTTTGCATTTAAAATGAATGTTTAAGATTCTGTATGGGTCAATAAAAGTAAATAGTGTTACTTTTCTATATGCTGAAAGAGATCTACTGGTTCTAAAGTAGAGAGTATGAAAGATTTTGGAATTTATTGGGTTCTCCACTACTGAATATACACAGGTATAAATTCTATAACCACTTAGAGAGAAGAAGAAAGAAATGTCAGACAGGTAATTGGAGCCAGTGACCTCAAACTAAAATCCATTCTTCTATTCCAGTAAATAGAACATGACAGCCTTGTAACTGAATAACCATGTACTGATTGCCTGACAAAAATTCACATTTGATATCAATAATGAGAAAATTAAGGACTAGAATTTTACACTTTATAAAAGGTTCAATATCTTTCAATTGTCAGATACACAGATCATGAATAACATTTTATTAGGGACACTGAAGAGCTGGCATATGCTCTTCTACATCTTATTTCCAGATATTAGTGAATTCACTTATCTATTAATTAGGTACAAGAAGGGCAAAATTTACAAGGAGAAAAATTAAGCACCCTGTTGGCAATCAGTGCAGTGGAAATTGAGTGTCAAATAAAGATGTTTCATTCCATCAAGTTTGAGTGAGAAATTAGAAAGCAAATATGTACAGCTTGGTCAAGGTTAAAATTTATGTTGAGATCATTCACATTGTTTTTCATGATAATTGAAGTTTTTTTTTAAAAAAAAAGATATTTCAACATAATTAAAATAAATCCACTTACTTCCTACAAGACAATGAATGGGGTAAAAGGACACCATGCGAATTTTCTTTTTCTGGATATATATTTTTTAATGATTAAAAGAAACCTGAACTACTGTCTCCTATTTTCAGCTAACTCTTACCTCTTGTCTTCCAGCTTTCTGACACTACAAATGCAACAGCATATCCTCATTGTCAGACAAGGACCTTGAAAGGGAATTCATATGGTGAAAACAGTCAGATAACTCTTGAGGACTAAATGGCAATGTAAAAATATCTTCTAGCAGCTTTGCAAGTACACAACAAATCTAGGTCATTCCATTCAGCAGGAAAAGTTATTAGAAGAACTCCTCTTTCATTTCCTCCACAAAAAAAGCAATTCCACAAAATCAAATGACCTATGAATTCCCTTTTGTGCAAGATATCATGCCCTAGACATCCCATTAAGTATACGTGCTTTTTTACTAATATTATAAAAGTGATGATTAAAGACATGTTATAAAAATAACATAAATAAAAAGTTTCAAACATCTAACAATTAACTAATGTATGCCAAACAAGGTGCTTGGTAAAAATTTAAATGGATATAAATTTAGCCGATTTCATTGTATTTTGGCAGAACGTATAGAGGCATAACTCGTTTTATTGTGCTTTGCCTTCAATTCTTAGATATTGAAGGTTTGTGGCAAGCCTGTGTCTACCAAGTCTGTCAGCGCCGATTTTCCAATAGCATATGCTTACTTGTGTCTCTGGGTCACATTTTGGTAATTTTCTCATTATGTCAAACTTTTTCATTATTATTATATTTGTTATGGTGATCTGTAATCAATAATCATTGATGTTACTATTGACATTGTTTCGGGGTACCACAAACCACACCCATACAATATGGAAAACTTAATAAATGTGGTATGTATTATACCTGACATTTCTCCATCCCTGTTCCTCTCCTCAGGCCTCCTTATTCCCTGATATAAAACAATGCAGAAATTAGGCCCACTAATAACCCTACAATGGCCTCCAAGTGTTCAAGTAAAAGGAAGAATAGCACTTGTCTCACTGTAATCAAAAGCTAGAAATGATTAAGCTCACTAAAGAAGGCATGTCAAAGGCCAAGATAGGCCCAAAGCTAGGCCTTTTGTGCCAAATAGTTAAGTTGTGACTGCAAAGAAAAAGTTCCTGAAGGAAAAAAAAAATCACTTGGTTAGCTATTCATATAAAAGTGTTTAAGAATTTACTGAATACCAAAAACCATGAAAGATACAGAAAAAATAGGCTATCTGTGCACTTTGGGAAGCTTTTAAATATTTACTACAATAAAATATAAAAGGTTCATTTCCTAAGAGAAAATTAAATCACCTTTTTATTTATAAAAATGTTTATTCTTTTAAATAAAGTTATATATATTTAATATATAACTGCATATATATGTATTAGAAACTATGTTTTGTGTGTATATATGTAAAATATATAATCAAATGCTCATAAGTTATGTTGTTCCCCAAAGGTATCTCAAGAAATATAGAAATAAAAAATAAGAAACAAAAGAAAAAATCAGCAGAGCTTAGAATTATCTATACTTGACCAAACATGAACAAATAAAATATACATATATAAAAAGTTGTGTTTATTGATGTATTGATTTCATACATATGTTTTCTGAGATACAGACTGACCTTTACTCACCTGTTCTATGTGCATAATTTATTTAAAGTGTAGATCGGATTTGTTGGAAGATATGAATTGACATTAAGCATCATGTAAGACTAATCTACAAAGCTCACACACCAGGTACTATAAGCATTGCCAAGTTAATGTCATTCGAGTCTCTACCTGTGCCTTCTTTGAAGTAGCTTTATTACCACAGTTTTGCAGTTTTTGGAACCTTGAGAATATCATGGTTCATCATGGTGTCTTGCTCATGTTTCAGTAAGGAGGCCTAGGTTGTGCTAAATTTTAAAATAATTTCAAAATACCGGTGATTTTACATAGTTTAAAAAATTTCTTTTGCACTCTGTGTCCAATACAGGTTGTCAGAGAGGCCCTGATCATTGAACACTGCCACAGTGAGATAGGGACGTGGCAAATCATACACTGACTCTCAGAGTATTCACCAGGAAGTGACACACATCACTTTCTCTCATGTTACATTAGCCAAGGCAAATTGCTTGGACATGCCCAACTTCAAAGGAGATGCAAACTATAATTTTACCATAAGCCCAGAAAGAGCAGAGCCAAATTGATTTGGTAACCAGCTGTAATGACTGATATCTACCTATTCTGTATGACCTGCACCCTTGCAGTTGCCATTGCTGTTCTTTGATGATTCTTCCCATTGTCACTTTCTTCTGTCCCTTCAAAATATTTTCAGTGTGTTTTTGGAATTCATTCCATATTAAACAATCTTAATGTCATCTACATTTTTCTACTTCCTTCTAAACTAAAATCTGTCTTTCTCTCTCTCATACACACAGACAGACACGCACATGTACCCCAGCAACACTGCTTATCCTGTTGCCCTTAGTTACTCACTGTTGTATTCCTCATAATAGCAACTAGAAATACATTTGGCATTATCCTTATGCAACTTCCAAAAATATTTTTAATTAAAGGATTTATTAAAGTACACACAAACACAGACACAGACAAAATTACAAAACCAAATCACAAACAGTAACAGTAACAAATAAAAAAACAAAAACGAAACTCTTGCCATTTATTATCCTTCACTAATGTCAACTAACCGAAGGTCTTCTATCATCTGGCTCAGTCTTTCCTCCCAAATATTTTTCACCAGGTTTTCTTCAATGCCTCTCATGACATACAATTCAATAAAGTTTTGTGCATTTTCTTCTAAACAGTTAGTTCCCTCATCTAGTCAATCCATATTTTATCTGTCTTAGATTTTATGGTAAATCATTACAATCCTCTTGATGGTACTCTCAAATTATTTCTCTTTCTTTTCTTTCTAGCATATGGAAAACTTTAACTCCAGTGTAATGCAAAATATTTCCTTTCTGTACTTGTACTTCAGTATTCTAAACCTGCGGTAACCAACCGCCTGGCTGCAGACCAGTACTGTGGCCTGTTAGGGACTGAGCCAGACAGTAGGGGGTGAATGGCAGGTGAACCATTGAAGCTTCACCTGTATTTGCAGCTGTTCCCCATCGCCCACATCACTGCCTGAGCTACACCTCCTGTCAGATCAGTAGCAGCATTAAATTCTCACAGGAGTGTGAGCCCTACTGTAAACTGCACATGTGAGGGATCTAGGTTGTGTGCTCCTTGTAAGAATCTAAAGCCTGATGGTCTGAGGTGGAGCTGAGGAGGTGATGCTAGTGCTGGGGAGTGGCTGCAAATACAGATTATCATTAGCAGAGAGGTTTGACTGCACAGAGACCATAATGAATGAATTGCTTGCAGACTCATATCAAAATCCTATCAGCGAGTGTCTAGTAACAAGTTGTATCTGGTGGCAGGCTTTGTAGTGGTAAGTGAGTTGACGTAGTTCAATGGTACAGGTGCATCTGGGGCAGGCTTTAAGTTAGAATCTGACACTTATTTTAGTCTTCACGTGGCCCACCCATTATTTTATTTACCACTTCCATCCATGTCTCTTTCCTGCACTGCACACTTGTTTCACCCACAGCTATGGTAAGTTAAGTTCACAAGCTAACTCTGACAAAAATGAGTAAAAAAGAAATGTTGCTGGAGAGCTTCTTTGAAAAGGGAGAAATACCCAATGATGAGACAGCAGAAGACTTTAAGACTGCCAACAAAATGAAAGCCGCATTTAAAAGAAAATACCAAGAGTCCTACTTAAATTACAGGTTCATTGCAACAGATGATTCCCATTCTCCAAGCCTGCTTTGTAGAATATGTGGCGACTGGTTATCCAGCAAAGCCATGAAACCTTCAATACTGCTTCCCTATGTGGAGACCAAGCACCCTGCTTTTAAAGACAAGCCTTTGGAGGTTTTCAAAAGAAAAAGAAAAAAAAAAAAACATGAAAACAAGGAACAGAAGCAATTATTGAAGGCCACCACTTCATCAAATGTGTCTGCACAGAGAGCATCTTTCTTAGTGGCTAACCACATGGCTAAAGCTAAGAAGCCTTTTACTTTTGGTGAAGAGTCAATCCTGCCTGCTGCTAAGGAAATTTGCTGTGAATTTTTAGGAGAGGCTGCAGTTTAAAAGGTGGCACATGTTCCTCTTCTGGCTAGCACCATAACTAGACAAATTGATGAAATAGCAGAGGATGATGAAGAACAATTATTAGAGATGATTAATGAGTCACCATGGTACGCAATACAGGTTGAGGAATCTACTTATTTCGGCAACAAGGCAACGATGCTTGTTTTTGTGCAACATATTTTTCAGAAGGATGTACATGAGGATATGTTATGTGCATTTTTGTTGCCAGCCAACATCCCAGCTGCAGAACTATTCAAGTCTTTGAATGATTACCTATCAGAGAAACTGAACCGGTCATTTTGTGTCAGTATATGCATGGGTGGGGCGGCTGCCATGGCTGGACGGCTTTCTGGTTTCAGTACTCAGGTCAAGAAAGTCGCTTCTGAATGTGTGTCTATGCACTGTGTCATCCTTAGAGAAATGCTGGCTGGCCGAAAAATATCACTTGAACTCAACAATATTTTGTAGGGTGTGGTTAAAGTGATCAGCCACATTAAAGTTCGTGCCCTCAACTCACATCTGTTCATGCAGCTCTGTGAGGAGATGGATGCAGAGCACACACGTCTTCTCTTACAGACAGAAGTGAAATGGCTTTCCAAAGGTAGAGCACTGGCCAGAGTTTTTGAGTTACAAGAGCCACTCCAGAGATTTCTTTTAGAAAAACAATCACCACTGGCAGCACATTTCAGTGACACAGAATGGGTTGCAAACCTTGCTTACTTGTGGGACATAGTCAACCTGCTCGACAAACTCAATCTGTCACTTCAGGGGATCACAACAACTGTGTTCAAGTCAGCAGATAAAGTGGCTTTATTCAAAGCCAAACTGGAATTATGGGGGTGATGAGTGAACACTGGAATTTTTGACGTTTCGAACATTAGCAGAAATTTTGAAAGAGACTGAGCCAGGGCCCTCTTTCTCCCAGCTGGTGCATGATCACCTATCTCAGCTTTCAAAAGAGTTTGAGCATTACTTGCCAACTACAAAAGACCCCCGAACTGGGAAGGAATGGATCCTTGACCCATTTGTGAATAAGCCAGGTGAATAAGCCAGAGGATCAACTGCTTAAAATCGCAAATGATGGTGGCCTTAAAAGTATGTTTGAGACTACTTCAAATCTCCATACATCGGGATTAAAGTCAAGGCATAATATCCTCAGATTGCGACAAAAGCACTGAAAAGCCTGATTCCATTTCCAACGTCCTATCTTTGTGAAGCAGAGTTTTTGTGGTGACAGCAACCAAAGTGAGATTACGGAGTAGACTGGACATAAGCAACACACTTCGGGTGTCATTGTCTCCCATCACTCCCGATGGGACCATCTAGTTGTAGCAAAACAAGCTCAGGGCTCCCACTGATTCTGCATTATAGTGAGTTGTATAATTATTTCATTATACATTACAATGTAGTATTAATAAAGTAAAGTACAATAAATATAATGCACTTGAATCATCCCCCACTCGCACCCCTGTTCATGGAAAAAAATTGTCTTCCATGAGACTGGTCCCTGGTGCAAAAAAGGTTGGGGGCTGCTGCTCTAAACCCTGGTTTCCATCATTAGGTTGGTCATTAATATGCCTAGCAATTCTTTTAAGTAATTTCTATCAGATAGCTTGCGTTTTCTCCCTAATAGCTATTTAATATTCCAAACCTCACTAAAGTCCTTTAGGCCCTATTCACCACCTTTCTTCCATTTCCTCCTCACTCTACAAATTGAATTTTTTTCTCTTAGAGGACTGACTCATCTTTACAGATGAAGGCATTTCTGCATTCATCTTTGATTCCTGCCATCTGTTAAAAAGTAAAAATCTAATGAAAATCCTTTGTCTAAAAGCTTCATTTCCCCTGTCCCTATAGCATCTTCATAGTTTCTTGAGGTCTTTTCCCTTAGTATTTACTCATGATCAAGATCCTTTGTTCTATAGACTTTTTCAGCACTATGGCTTCTATCAACTGTATTGCTTGTCTTTCTTTATTTCATAGATTTTTTGAATCATCTACACACGTATAGACATGGTCTCTCTCTCTCCAATTTCTCACTTTTATTACTTATTCTACTCATGTACTCTGTCTTCCCATTCTTCAATTTTATTGATGACATTTTTGTTAAGGTATTTTTTGTGTACTAAATCTAATTAGCTTTAGTTGTTCACTATCTTCTTATTACTATATCATCCATTACTTGATGGCATCATCTTTCCTGGTGCTTTTCCTGTATCTCTGACTCCCTTAACATTTTTTCCTTCATGAGATATGCTTTCTCCACATACCATAAATACGCTCAGGTCCAGTATTGCATTCTGCATCCTCTTCTATTCTTACTCTGCACATTCTTGTTACATAATGATATCTAATTTTGTGCCTTCAAATAGCCATATGCCAATTTGTTTCATTCAACATCTCCCATTCAGATTTATTTTCTGAAATCCTGATTTATTTATTCAAAGGTTTGCTAAAAATTTCTACTAGTATTTTCTATCGTCTCCTCTGACTAACATAAACAAAACTGAACTCACATCTTTCTGCTGTGTCTTCCCTTTCTTGATGGATAGAACCATCCTCTAAGCTTTACCCCTTGGTTCTTTTTTACCTTACCTATGAAATCATTTACAGATATTATTAAAATCTCTTTAATGTCTTGTGTGTTCAGTTCACTTCCTTTCTTCCTCATAGATACTACGCTAGTTCAGGACTTTACACTTTCCACACAGGTTTTCATATATGCTTTGCTATTCATTGCTTTGTCTCCCTTTCCAAAACATTCTCCACCATTCTGCTAAAGTAGCATTTGTAAAAGCAAATCTAATAATATTTTCCTGTGCCTAAAATATTTAGGCATGCCCTGACCTTCAGGATAAAGTTCTAGATCCTTTGCGTAGCATAAAGACCCTTTGTGGTCTTGCCTCAACTGAGCTCTTCAGCTTCATCTTTTATAGATCTTTCCCTTAAAATCTATGTTATAGCCATACAGAGCCACATTTTTATTTCTGAGCAGCAATGCCTTTTCTCAGCATCCTTCCTTTACATGCTGTAACAATTGTCTAGGATATGTTTGCTTTCTCCTTCACCCTTGTTCTCTACCAGTTAGCTAATTTTTGCTCATCATCAGGAAGCCAGCCCTGATACTACTAATTGGATTAGTTGTCATGCCTTTTGCTCCACTGACATCCAGTTCAAGCATGGTAATGATCCCAACAGTAAGCTTCCTGAGGACATGAGCATTGTCTAATGCATCTTTGCATTTCTGGTGCCAAATATTGGTACAGAATAATCTCTTCTATTTGCTGGTGAACAAACAAGGTAGGGAACTCAGTTACTTGATCTGTTTTTTTTTTTTTTTCTCCAATAATAGAATCTTTGGTGACTATTTTAGTCTGATAAACTTATATATTTAGTCATGTTAACAAGATATAAACACAGAACTTCAGAAGCCTGTTTTTAACCAGGATGTATAAGAAGCCCAATAATGGGAAAGTATTTTCTTAACTAGATAAATTACTCTAAACTGACAGAGTACATTAACTTCCTCAAATAGAAAGGAAAAAAAAAAACAAAACAAAAAACAAAACCTGAATGTCAGCAATAGGAAAGAGTATTGGAAAGGCAAAATTCCTTAGTTGCTGATGCCTTTCTCTCTCTGTTTCCACATTAAGTGTATGCACATAACTCTCTTGAAATCATTAAATTCCCTAACCCTACATTCACTTTAGGTAGTAAATTTTATCCAATATACTGACATAAAACTTTGGCCATTCTGAGCACTTACAAAGAAATGAGTTTAGACAGTATGTAAAATTAAATTCCCCATGAGATCCCATCTCCTCATTTCTTTTAATAGCTGAACTCTTTTGATGTTTGCTACCTGCAAAATAGGCACACATGGTGCTGGAACAGAGAAACCAGTGCCTTCTCTTAAGAATCTCAAGATCTTTTAGGGAGAGAGAAACCCTCAAATAATTCTGTATTCATATTGCCTAATAGGGTGTTTCACACATTATATGTTTCCAATCAGTTTCTTTTTATCTTACTGGAAAAGATGAGTAGAAACTGGTAAAGGCAAGAGATTTGTATAGTGTGAAAAAGGACTGCATATTCAATATGAATTAATTCTTTCTTTGGGGATATAGAAGAGTTGGGGAAAGCTGTGGGTGAGAATGCAGAGCTGTGGAAAGTCTCATTGATTTTGCTAGTGGGAGGGCAAAATGGCACAGCCAGTTTGACAGTTTCTTATAAAGTTAAAGATACACCTATCTTATGACCCAGCAATCCCACTCCTAATTATCTAAGAGAAATAGAAACTTATAGTCACACAAGTTAACTTGTCCATGAATGTTTATAGAAAGTTACTTCATAATTGCCAAAAAACCTGTAAATAACCCACATATAATTCAACTATGAAATGGGTGAATAAACTCTGGTACATACATACAGTGAAATTCTTTTCAACAATAAAAATATAAACTGTTGATACACTCGGTAACATATATAAATCATGAATATATTTGCAACAACATGGTTGGAACTGGAGGACATTATTTTAAGTGAAATAAGCCAGGCACAGAAAGACAAATATCACATGTTCTTTCTCATATGTGGGAGCTAAAGAATTGATCTCATGGAGGTAGTGAATAGAATGGTGGTTACTAGAGTCTGGGAGGAAAATGGGGAGGGGGAATAAAGAGTATTGGTTAATAGGTACAGAAATAGAATTAGATAGCAATAATGAGATCTAATGTTTGGTAGCACAATAAAGGGGCTATAGTTAACAATAATTTACTATATATTTCCAAATAACTGGAAGATCAGCTTTGGAATATTCCCAACACAAAGAAATGATAAATGTTTGAGTTGATGGATATCCCAGTTATCCAGATTTGATCATTATACACTTATGCTCATATCAAAATATTACATGTACCCCATAAATATGTACAATTGTTTTATGTACATAAAAATTAAAACCAAACCAAACAAAAGCAAGACATTGAAGGCTGCATATTGAATAATTCCATTTATGGGATGCTCTTAAAAAAGATAAAACTCTTGGGAAGAAAACACATCAGTAGATTGTTTATGAAGGTACAACACAGTGGAAGTTCTGAGATGTAAATGTTTTCTATGTAACAATAGAGATGGAATCCATTTTAAAAACCCATATGACATCATACCACAAAAAGTAAAATTTGTGTACATGAATTTACAAAATCAATCAGAATGTGTGTATGTGGAAATGAAATACAGACTGTGACAAATGACTCTAACCATATTAAAAATGAATCAGATCCGCACTGAATGGCATAGGGAAGAAAGAAGCTGAAATAAGTAATTTTGGAAAAATGACATTTAACTAAATAATCTAAGGATAAATATTTAAAAAATCAATGCATTTATACTGTATTCTTTGATAACTTTGTTTTTCAAAAGTATATTGGTTGGAAATTCTGAAATTAATTTACATGTATGCTCAAGTTGAACAAATGATTACATATAGATAACAAGAATAGGATTATTTTTGTTATAGAAAGCACACACATATAGTTATAACATTCACTGGGTGTTGGACAGGTGGCGGGGGAGGAGGGGATGGGCATATTCACACTTAATGGGTGTGGTGTGCATGGTTTAGGGGATGGACATGCTTGTAGCTCTGACTCGCGTGGGGCAAAGGCAATATATGTAACCTAAACATTTCTACCCCAGTAATATTCTGAAATTAAGAAAAAAGAAAGCAGCTACAAATAAGTAAATGGGGAATTCTAGAAGAAACCCTGTGATGCTGATTGGCACTGAAGGTATTAAAATGGAATTATAATTTTAAAATTTATATAAAGACAGAGAAATATAAATGTTCATGTATACATGAATTGGCACACATGCATATATACCCTAGCTTTATACACTGACAGGTGCTAAAAGTAGTGATATTACAGTAGCAAGGAGCATACCTAACACCCAGATCTAAGTTTCTAAATACTGTTGTTCATAAAAAGGAATCACGGTTCCTTGGAAATCTGTTCAGTTCTCGTACTGCAGCAGAGAACACACAAGGTGACCCAGAGGAAAAAAAAAATGCAAGATGAACCTGGAGAACCTTATGAAGCCAGAAAATGAAAATATCTCTCTATCTATATATGTTTGTGTATGTGATGTATGTATATATATGTGATGTATGTATATTGACATGTATGGGAGCAGTAAAATAAATATAGCATAGGATTAGAATTCACAGAATAGAATAAATATCTGTGAATCAAACTGATCATTATAAACAGTAACTGAATAAATAAATAAATGGGAAAGCAGTGACAAACCTTACAGAAGAACCTCAATGAATAACAGAAGAATGAATGAGGAAAATAGAAAATCATTATTACAACACTATATTAGAAATCATTGAAGGTAAAATCCTTGTTATGGATCCTAAGATGAGGAGATGAAAGTTTACATACAAATAGGATATGGAAACAGTCCGTCATTATCTCTCCCTAAATATTTCATAATTGCAAAGGATAGAGTAGTAGATTTACAGTGAAGAATGGCAGCAGATTTCACCTTGGACCATGGGGTCACAGTTAACATCAACAGGAACACATATCAGCATTATTCTCCCAAATCAATGCACCGAGAAGGGCAGTTACCTCTGTGGAATACTTCCGACTAATGCCTAATTTCAATGTAATCATGAGGAAATATCATACAAACCCAAATTGAAGTACATTCTAAAAAATAATTGACAGCTCTTTAACAGAGTTGAGGCCATGAAAGACAAGGGAAAATTGAGGAGATGTCACAGATTGGAAGAAACTGTGGAGACATGACAAATAAATACACAGTGTAGCAGCCTGGATTAAATCCTGGAGCAACAGCAATAATGATTTTTTTAAATAAAAATACAATAATAGAAAAACTATTAAAATATGAATAAATTCTCTACTTTGGTTAATAGTATTGTACCAATGTTATTTCTTTAGTTTTGATAAATGTCCTATAGTTATATAAGATGTTTGGAGAAGCTAAGTGAAGTATATATGGGAATTCTATTTACTATTTTACAACTCATTTATGAAGCTAAAAGTATCTCAAAATGTTTTTAAAATGTGAAAAAAATCTCAAAGATTTAAAAGTAATCGCTTCCTTTTATCCTTCCGTTCTCTTGGATTTATGGAGAATCTTCACATTCTTCCAAGAAATGTTTATTAGAAAAATGTTGCTGCTAACAATCAATTACCTTTGTACTGTGTATTTGTCTTTTAATGGTTCCTTGATTTAATATCATTTATTTATACCATCTTTGGAGTATCGTGAATAAAATGATCATAATAATTGACTTACTTCAAGACTATGGCCACTGAGTTGATTCCCTCATATATTTTCATATACCTTCTTCTTATCGATTGATAAGATTTAATATCATTTAATATCATTTATTTATACCATCTTTGGAGTATTGTGAATAAAATGATCATAATAATTGACTTACTTCAAGACTATGGTCACTGAGTTGATTCCCTCATATATTTTTATATACCTTCTTCTTATCGATTGATTCTTTTCTGCCTATCTATTGATATCTGTAATTAAAGCATTGCTGAAATTTTAAAGTGCTTTATAAAACAATTCCATTATGAATCATTTCCTGTTGACTTATATACTAGATGAACATGCTCCCTTTCTTAGGATAGCAATGATCCCTGCTCACTTAAAATACTATTTGTTTGATAACATGGAATATAGCTGGGTTGAATCTGCAACTATATATTTTTTTCAACTTTCTTTGTTTCTGTTTGAGAAATATGCAGCTTCAGCGTATGCTTGCTTTAAGTCATGGTATGCATATTGACTACAAAAGGGGAAATTTTATAGCAATCTAGTATTTCCTAACATGCGTTATTCTGGCTTTCTTCAGGTATATCTTTCAGTTTCTTGATTACCCACTAGTGACAGGTGGAAAGCTTCACAGCTGTTTGATTCAGTAGCTGATATGTCTATTCTTTGAGAACACAATTGGCAGTTTGGCAGGCGGTGTTCTTAAATGATCAGTGGAGCTCAAACAGGATTCCTGTTTTATGCAGCTCTTTCGTGAAGACTTCAATATGTGTGCCAGCTGAAAAATATCATATATAATGAGCCCTAAACTTTAAATCTAGTGAAGTCTAATTGCCTCTCTTCGGAATACTGTTGCCACTGACTGCAACAGCACTTTTGCGGTACCTTATATAAGTTGAATGAATTTGAATTAGGCTACCTTAATCACACTGAGAAATCACAGAGTGGAGAACATTTATATTCTTGTAGCAGACATATTACTTGCTACTCAAACATGAAGCCTGTTCCCTTAAGGTTTTGCCTTTTTTCTTTGGCAATACCACAATTTCTGACAGTCTCCTAGCATCTCTTATCTTTAGCTATGACAGCTCTTGCATTAAGATTGACATGGTGTTTGAGCAGTTCAAAATTTCTTGATGTGTATGTAGAGCGAATGTTGTAGCATAGCCGCAGTGTTGCAACTCAGGTTCACAGGCACTCAGCAACCCTTTTCCCATTTTAACAGTAAGAGTTGGACAAACATCCTGCTCCTAATATAATAGCAAGAGAATATTTTCATTTTGGGGTGGAGGAGGCCAGAAAATGAATTGCAAACAGACATAAATTAGAAATAAGAAGACACAGATTTTTAGTACACAGTTTCTTAGTATTTAGCATCATGTCTGTGAAGAAGTCATTTTAATTTTTTAAATCTTGATTTCTTTCTTTGTAAAATGCTTATAAAGGGAACTGTCCTCTTTACCTTGTATGGTTGGGCCATTGGTGATTTTTGAAAGAACTACTGTATCAAATGGGAAGTTCTAAACAAATTTAAGTTGATATTGCTGTTGTTTCTGTCCAAATTGATGTGGTTCTCGCTCCTGTTTCCCAGTTCTCATCTTTGGCAGTTTTCACCAAAAGTTCCTGAATGTCCACAATTTCTAAGGCAATAATACCAGGTGGCAATAAAATAAAATTACTCTCATTTATTGCCAAAATTAAATTTGTGTGGATGCCTACTAAGCGTAATAAACCCAAGTTTTCTGTCATTTGTAGCTCTTGGTCAACTTTATCTAGATTTTTAAATAAAAAGTCTAGAAAGTCAATTTGAATGTTAAGCATAACATTGGCTTGCAGTGACATTCATTTTGAGACTGTGTAGAAAGGAGAGAGTTCCACATATGCATCACGCTTATTATAACAATAGTCACTTCCTGTGGCTCTGGACTAAAACAAAAAGTCATCATTTTAATGACATGTTCCCTGTATATCTTTTCTAAAATTACAGTTTCTTTTCTCACAGTGAACACTTACTGTCCCCTTTCTGGCTTTATTTTCCTCGCTAGCACCTATAATTATCTCATCTACAATATATTCTGTTCATTTATCTTCTTTAATGTCTGTCTGGCCTACTAAAATGTAAATGCTAGGAGGTAAGATAGTTTAGTCTATTTTCTTTACCGCTATACTTAAAGCACCTACAATATAGTGCCTGGCACAGTAGCCTCTCAAAAATATTTGTCAACATTGTCAATTTAGCAATGATGAAGTGCTGAAAAAATTGATTTATTTTTCTATCACTATCCTAACTAAACATTTTAAATCTCATTAAGTATGATTAGAAATCTTGATTTTAAAAATAACAAAATTTGAATTGATCTTTTTGATCACTTAATATATTTGATAAGGAATATTAAGGCACATACTACCTTTGAAAGTGCAATCACTTTGAATTTTGCTCTAATTTACAATCTTATAATTAGACCTGCTTTTGCTACACATGGCTTCGTAATACTAATGATCAGGATTTACCCAAATTCATTAAGTTTTCCAAGCCTTCCTAGGAAGAAAGGCTTTCTTTGTATTATACCCGTGTCTCAATCAATTACAGTCCTCACTCTCCAGGTAAGGCATCCATTTAATTCTGTGCATCATCATATATTGGTCAGTGCACAATGAAGGTATTGGTTGCAGTTCAAAAAGAAAGTTGACATTGTGAAGGAAAATAAAGACTGTCAATGATTAAACTTTTGAAAACAAAACAAGAAAAAATTAATGGAAATCCCACTCAATGTAATGGAGCAAATACGGAGACTGAATCTGACTATCTGCTATATATGTGTTAGAAGGGATGTTTTAGAAGAAGGAATCGCTATAGATAAATTCTCCTCAAATGCTTAGATTCAGTGATTGTATTAATTTATTATGTCCTTCTCTGAAAGATACTCTAATGGATATTTTATGAGTCAAATGCTTTCTTTGCTAGATGACTGTAATCAAAAGTACAAGATAAATATCTAAATTTTTAAAAATACGAACACATATTGTAGGGTTTTTTTGTATGCATGTATGTTTGCATATGCACGTGTGCCTGTGTGTATTTATTTATTTTTGTCCTGTTTTAGGCAATGGGATATTTTATTAATAATTTCAGAGGTAGTCTTTTTTTTCCTATATTTTTCCACTAATTTGTTTGCAAAAAAATATTTGAGATGCTAAGACCATTGAGTGCATCTGATCTTTAATTCTATAGTTAGGCCATAATTATGTTCTGTAGAGTTAATTTTGTTACTTTCTGTTATATACAGATTCAATACTGCATAAACTTAACTTTGCAAATAGCTGAATTAATTATAATAAAATATTGATGTGGTGTTTGGGTTTTATGTAATGTCTTCCCTCCATAACTTGTGTATGCTGCTTAAATCTGCATTTGTGAAAGTGTTTATATTTTCTTTCCCCTTATCATTTTCTATAATATCTTGATCATGTATGTAGTTATAATTTCTTTCATATCATCTTAATTTCCTTCAGTTCTGCGACCATGGGGTGATTTTTTTCCTCTTTTTGGTTTTAAATGGTTTTTGCCTAATTTGACATATTTATTTGTAGACACCTCTCTTTGCTGATTAGAACTGTGACATGAAATGGTGATCTTTTTTTCCCTCTAGATGGAGATTGCTTTCATGCTAGTACACTAATTATGCATAAAAACTAAGCCAGAAGTTCTCTCTTACTGGTTCTTCTATAGAAGTGGTTCTTAACTCTGTACACTCTCCTGAGGAGCTTTAAAAACATAGTAATATCAGAACTCTATAAGGGACCAATTAAATCAGTATAGCTCAAAGGGTGGGATCCTAGACAAGGGTAAGGTTTTATACCCCCTCAGTGGTTCTAATGTGCTTCCAGGATTGAGAAGTATTAGTCTACACTCTACAGCCTCTGTATTGATTTTGTCTACAAAGCAATTAGAGGATATTTCTTTTGTAACTTGAATCCTAAAGTTGTTAAATGCTTAAAGTCCCACTCCATTAATAAATTCCAGCTTTATGTTCCTAAACAGTATTAGGAAAGCATTGACACAATATTTCATCATTTACGGTGGATCATGAATAATACATTCTCAAAAATAATGAATCTTTTTCTAACTTCTCCAAATAGTGTTCTTCCATGCTTTGTGTAACCTTTAGTGTCATTAACAAGTGATAAGAACTAACAAAGGTTAGTTAATTGTGCTGAGTATGAGTGATTAGGTAGATCACATCTTCGTAATGTAAGCAGTGAATCCTCTGAAACTACAAATTTGTATGCATTTTTATATATGCATATTTTTTCCCTTGGGGAAAGAGGCTGTATATTTTATCAGATTCTGAATGAAGTCTGTGACCTTCAAAAGAGTTAATAATCAGGGCTAGATGATCTTTGAATGCATTTTATTATAGAAAGTAAGTTTTCTGACTCACAGAATGCAGGCAAGAACCAAATGAAATAAATACATGTGAAAGAAGCTATCAACTATAAATACTAAAATGAGTACTATTGAAACCATAGCTTCATGTGGCAGAAATAAGTTAGTAGAAATTTTTATATTGGGTGATTTAAAATAGAAAAATATTCAATGTTAGAAAAAAGGTTGTGTTCTTAAAAAGAGTAGATTTGCTTAGGGGACACAGAAATAAGATGGTTGTCATGGGCAACACTCTAAAAGTAATGATGAGGCTATTCATTTATCCTCCAGGAAACTCTACTTCTGAAAGTAGGTTGCAGAATTTTATAAAGTAACATTTTACTTTAAAAAAATATCTGCAAACTGGTAGGATGGCTACTTGAAAAACAGAATTTCACCCTTTGGAGAGCAAATATTATGAAAAAAATTCTTCAATAGTGGAAATAATGACAATATAATTAAGATAGAACATAAGGGCCTTAAGGGATGAGAAGAAACCTTCAAGTATGGTTTGAAAATCAGATCTCAAATTGAATTTGAAACTGGGATTATATTACGCCTTTAATCATGGTGGTGGGTACCTAACTTTGAAACAAGTTGTCAAAGTTCACATCCCGTTAGAAATTACAGAGCAGTCATATAGGATTTGATCAGTCACATGCATTTTAAACATGTTTTTCAAACATTTTTATTAGCCATTTTTGACAATGGCCTCACAAAAAGTTAATAATCTAGGGATTTTTCTGGAAAAATGAAAAGTATCCAGTATGCTTGATAGTAACAGATTCTAAGATGTTTCATGCAGATCCCAAAAAAGATGATGGTGGGTTGAGTATATGGCCTCTGGTTATTCCTGGTAATCATAATGCAGTGAATCTATTAATAGTAAGGAGTTTCTCATTGTGAAACCTTAAAGGTTAAAATTGATGGTAATAAGCTTCATTCAAAACCTTGAATCTATCTGGATTTTCATTAGTAATAGTAGTAATATTAATTGAGATATGTAGCTCACCTGTTCTGTTGGGCGGATAGACATCAAAGAAAGCCTGAAGCCTTTTTTTCTTGTATGTTTATTGTAATGGGAATTTTACTTTAATTGCTATCTCTAAGCTGTAACACCAACTGTTCTTCCCCATATTTTCCTTGTGTTGTGGGCTATGGAATATCTATACTAGTTAAATAACTAAAAATGTGGATTCATATGAAAATGTCTATGCTTTAAAAGTAATTTTTCTTTTCTTTCTGTTTATGAATTTGAGAAGATACTTGAAATAAAAGAGAAAGGTAATGTGACTTGTTTTACCCCAGGTGCAGGGAAGCCTTCCTTTAGTGTGTTAGAACAAATTGGCATGAAGCAAATGATGGGATAATTATTACGACCTACAAGGCTAATAGTTGATTTTCTGATGTGCAGACATAAATACTGTGTTTCATATTGCTTATTATCAATTATTAAATTCACATTTTTAAAAGTCAGCCTTTTCTCTCATATGCTTTGCTTGTTTCTGTTCACCTGCTAAACCCTTATGACGAAGTCATAACTTTATTTTAATGTATTGAGACTCCTTCCTTTTAAAAGCTAAGCATTAGAGTCCATGGTGGCATGTTAAGTGGCATGTCATGTCTTGCTACTCATTACAAACAGTATCCTAAAGGGAGTTAAACCAAATCCATGGAAGAGCTGAATGTTAATTGTAATATTGCTCTGTAGCTCATTGGGTTCAAAAGGATTATAAATTATGCATGAAGCAAGCAAAACACTAGCAATATTTCTGTTAACTGAAGTCATGACCTTCTTTTAGCTAATCTTTTAATGTGAAGCTAATAATAAAAAGTCCAGCTATTGACTAACAGACTAGGTAAGCAATCCAGTACATGGTTCATAATGGCTCTCGTATTACATTTTTAAGCATTTTTTTTTTACTATGAATACTATTTTTATAGTCAGTTAAAAGACAGGCTATTTTTATAAAACAGTGTTAATTTTAGAATGAAAATAAAACATAGATATAATAGAGAAAGTTAAATTTGGGCATATCTTTTTTTATATAAGTATATATATATTATATAGTTGATATACATAAACATATTAACATTCTTTTCTTTTTTCCTAAACATTATAACTTTTACACACTCAGCAATGAATTTGCTTAAAGTTTCAAAATAATTCATCATATCCATAATTATATTTATTATAAAATAATATGAATAATCTTTGCACCATAAAATACTAAAGAAGCTTCTAAAATCCAGCTTCAATCATAAACTATTGAAATGTACAAATAAAATATATATTTGAACTATATTTATTTTTGTCCAAGATGTATAAAACTAACTTTATTCATTGATGATTTCTTAAGCATGTATTATGTGTGTCAGACAATGTATTCAAATGTATACGTGGTTAGAAGAGCCCTTGATTTATGCAGCTTACAGTCCAGTATACATGTATATGTCATGTGATAAATAGGAAAGAATACAGAATATTAATGTTTCATATGTCAACTATTCTTAATACAAAAGCAAATAGATTTAGTAAATCATTTGCTAAATAAAGTTATGACATTTTCTTCCTGATTTATTCTCTAAAGCAGGGGTAATACATCTTTGCCTGATGTCTAAAAAATGTAACAGAGTGTGAATAGTATAGTGTATATTCAGGAAATTTTCTATTTCTGTACTTAAATATACTATTTCTTTTTCTGTACTCAACTGGCAGTTTCCAATAATAGCTTACAGTGCTCCTAAAAATATTCAAAGGTAAAAATGCCCTAAATTAGATGTCACTATATACATTTTTTATATCATAACTATCAGTAAAAATTAAATTATGATTCTGAGAATATCAGTGGGAATTATGAATTTATTTCTAAATATCAAAATAATATATATTATGGACTAAGCACAATTACTCTAGATTAAAAATTTAATAATTTAAAAATGTTTAAAACACATAGATCAAACTTTTGTCAGAAAACATATATCTTTGATTTAACCAAACATATGCAATGCTAAAATATAAATTGGATGATATAAAATCATCAAATTATATAAAATATATAAATTTTATATATTTTTATGATTTTCATTATGACTTTATTATATATACAAAATCATCAATGATCGGCTAGCCAATTTGTGGTCTTTCTACATGGCATTAAAATACAAGCTAACTATTCTTTCTAATCAGTAAGTTTAACTGACTAAATATTAATATTCTAGTTTTAAATAGACACAACTTCTGTCTGTTCTGTGTGACCTCATATACCACTAAGTAATAATTTTTTTTACATTTTAAATGTCTCACATTTTAAATGCTCCATACCAGAGATTATTTTTTAGCATTCATTATTAAATTATATGTTTATAGCTTACAAAGTTTCATACAGTCTTTATCTCTCTACTTAGAAATTGAATGCATTTCTAAGTGTATTAGAATCTTTTTTCCCCGTTATCCTAATTGAAATTCTTACCTCAATTATCTAACTGCTTGAACTTAAAAGCAATGATAAATATAAAATACTTAAAACAGTGCTTGGTACATAGTAAAAGCTTTTAGAGTTATCAGACATTATTATCACAGAGGCTAATTCTAGGCAGATCAAACTCCTATAGGCGAATAATAAAAGGTAGATGGAGATTCATTTTGGGTGACACATTCTATCACCATAAGCTGATATCCAGAAGCCCAAATTTCTCTCTTAATAGCAAAACAATTGTGAAATCAAGATTGGAGTGAGGTGGGTTTTCCATTTAAAGTGTCGTCTTTCTTCATGTCTCTCAGATCTGGGTGATTTCTGACTTGGCTTTGTAGAAGAGAGGTGTTCCGTTGCTGAAGTATTCTAGTACACTCCTTTAATTGTAAGACACCCTTACTGATTCCTGACAACTGTATTTCTCTCTCTTACTCTCTTTGTGATTGTTCAACATTGAGAAACTGGAATATAGTGCCAAATGAATTTCCTACTAAGGGTTTATAAGTTATTTTTTCTTCTTAAAATGTAGTCATTTAAAAATATTTTAATCATTAATTCATCACAGGAATTTTAAAAGGTTGCTAATGAAGAGATTTAATCTAATTTTATTAAGAAAAAATAGAAGGGCAAATTAGAACAGGCAAACTGAATGTTAATGTACGTATTTCATATATGTAAAACTTAGTTCATGTTTTTATCAATTATTTGACTTAAAGTACGACATAAAGTCACTGGCAGTGTTCTTTTTTGTTAAGGCAGACATTTTGTGATTATATATAGTAACACATTTGATGACCAAACCTGTCTACTAACAATATGCCAAAGGGGTCTTCTAGAATTTTTACAATAATATATCATATGCTTTAATTTGCCTAATGCCAGAAACTTTTAGAAATAAAAGTATATCAAAACAATTTTCCTTTAGACATGATTTCTTTTATTAAAAGAAAAAAATTTCCTATTCTAATGTACAGTATCTAAAACTGACGTTAAATATACTGTGATTAAAATTGTCCTAGAAAACATCAGATTCATCTGTAAAATTTTTGATTAAATGATATATTTATACTATAATTGGAAATTATAGTATAAATAATTATACTATTATTTCCAAGTTTTACAATTACCTGTGTTTAAAAACAATTTGTTAGAGTCGGGAAAAGCCCTGGGCTGGGAGAAAAGACCTGAAATCTGCCCTTACATACAGCAAGAAAACAAAACAGAAGACTGATGATCTTGGAATTTAAGCCGTCTTAATCAAGACATCTAACCTCTTTGAACCTCACTTTCCTTAGTGGTTAAATGTGAATAATAGCATCTAAGCATGCTTCAAAAGAACAGTATAAGGCCAATAGTGTTAAAATGCTTATAAAGCTATGCACATATAATGATGTGTATATGATCATGTTGATAGCAATTAGTGCAAATTATGCCTGTTAATGGTCTCATATACCTTTTATCATAATAAAATCACATATTTTTCTTTTAAAATAAAAATTCATGTAATCAGAGAATTTAATTATATGTTCATGGTAAGTGTTTTGATTAGAAAAAAAGGAGAAAAAATTCCATTTCACCTTGATTTACTTTTTAACTATCTTGAGGGGATACTGCTTATGAAAATGTAAGAAGAATGTATAATATGGGCTTAAATTGAACTGATTATGTAAATATATTGAAAGTGAGTTGGAGGTATAAATCACAGATGTCGATTTGATAGAAAGTTTGTTACCAGCAAAATCTGCTCCCAAATCCCAGAATGTTAATTACAAGAAGGCATCTGGTATACAAATTTATGCTAAGCTAAGAAACATACAGATTAATGTTGAATACAGTATGTCAATTAGATAGGCTACCATCTACTTCACTTGCTAGAAATTTTAAGCCATAATTTTTGCACTAGAATGTGTGACTGAAACAGATCACAGTTATTAAGTACAATGAATAGTATTATAGGTAAAAGACCTGTATTTGTGTTTGTGTGCTGCACACAAATTATAGTTAAAGAGTTGAGAGTTTGGGGGTAGAAAAAGATGTTACATGTGAATCATTATACTATGGGAAAAAAACCCTTATTTTAACTTTACGTTATAAAATTTCTAAATTGTAAAGCTTTAAAAATCATAGTATAAGAATAAGGGTAACTGAGGTCATGCAATATTATTTCCAAATAGTCCTCAACACTTGTGTTATTGAAAGAAACCCTGCAAATGGTGTGCTGCCTTCATTAGAAATACTACTTTTCCTCTAAAAATAAGGTGTTATGTTTTTTTAGGGTATCTAAAACATTTTTATATCTAGTTGTAGATAATCTGTGTGGATATGTTATTATTACTCAGGCGGCCATTCATACTTATAGCCATTTGAATGGTTTCTTGAGTTGGTCATGTAGACTTGAAACAAACAAACAAAACAAAACATAATGTCTATATTCAAATTCCATGTTAACTTTTACTTCCTAGTTCTTCACAATTGCTATTATATGATTTGCCACCAAAATAGTGTTTACAACATCGCTTTGGCTCACCTTGTCAGGTATATGAAATCTCTTATATCATTCCCCTTATAATACAGCTAGAGGGTGGGAATTTAATGGTTTCTATTTTCTGCTCATCTTTCTCAGCTGCCTGATAGGGAATGGATAGAACTTGTGACCATGGAAGCCACACTGGAGGAAATTAGATTCTGTGTGCTTGTCTTTTGAAACTTCTGTGCTGAAAACTAACCAAGTTGAGTCTGGAGTGGGTTGTCTTGGGTGTAGCATGTTTGTTATGGCGAAGTGGAGTTGACTTTGACCTCCTGTTTCCCCCCTCCCCCGCTTCCAACAAGATAGGGCATAAAACTCTAAGATGATGAGTATTATATTTATTCCATTTATTTTAGCCTGTTCAAACATTTTTTATGCAAAATCACTACCATGAAGCTTGGTTTCTGATTTTATTGTGTTGTGTTTTTGATGAAGTTCATTCCATGTTTGAAGTTTTGATTGGTTTTGAAGGACATTTTAAACTTTTTATCAAGTGTTTTATTTTTATTTTAAAAAATAAAATTATCTATGGAAAGACACAAAAAGATATTGATACATTAACTTTGGAATTTTGGTTTAGGACCTAATTGGAAAATATCACTAATTTTTCTGAATTTTCTTTTTTTTTTTAAGTGAACAATTAAATGATTTTTAGTAAATTTACTAAGTTGTGCAGCTATTCACATAAATCAGTTTTAGAGGATTTCCTTCCCCCTATTAAGTCCCCTAATGCCCATCCCCAACTACATTTCAAGCATGCCCCTCCCCATCACAATGCTCTCCACATCTCTCAACTGTGGGTCTACCTCCCACCCCCGAAACCCTGTTGGACACCACCACCACTTGAGCACCATAGTGTTAATCAGTCAGTACCAATTTGATGGCGAATACATGTGGAGCCCATTCTTCCAGTCTGGTGTCACCTCACTTCGAATAATGGGCTCGAGCTTAATCCAGGATAATATAAGCGGTGCTAGCTCACTGTCGTGTCTTAAAATTGAGTATTATTCCATTGTAAACATATACCAAATTTTAATAATCTAGTCATGAATTGACGGGCACTTGGGTTGTTTCCATGACCTAGCAATAGTGAATTGTGCCGTACCAGCCTGAACGCACCCTATCTCGTCTGAATTTTCTTATTGGCTCCATTTTAATTATCATAAGGGAAAAATTCATATCTGTAGGCAATAGAATTTGTTTCTCAAATCTTCCTCAACTTGTATGAGTGAATGCATATATGAAGGATATCGAAACTTAGTGTATTTTGATATGTTACTTTTTAACAAATGAACAACAAATTGTGAAATGGAAAGTTTGGTGTTTCCCTCAGGTAGAAAAGAAATCAGACAAACTTAATTATTTCTCTAGTTCATTAATATAATATGATGGGTATAATTTAGTTATCTGTTCCTCAGCAGTGTCCTCCATTTTATAATGAGCACATTGTAATAGACACATACAGCTTATAAAGGCAGGAATCTATTTGAAGGCATGCTATGCATAACTCCCATTGAAAAGTGCTAAGTGCTCTATAAATGTGGGTTTTATCTCCTCTATATAGATGTCACTGCTGTGGCTGAGGGTATTAAGATTATATGCTTAAGATCACACAGTAAGTGACAAGGTTAGAATTATAATTTTATAGTTAACACAACACAAGTTGTATATAAATAAGAAATGGGCTTCTTGCCATTTTACTTGTAGGTGTGATAATGTTTATTAGGTTTTAAATGGGAGATGATGACTAATGTATTTTTTCTATTTTAATATACTATGATTTTCAGATGGTATTCTGATTGAAATCTTTAAAAACTTTTTCTTCAAGGATAATCTAATGAAAAATAAAATAATTTGCAATTAAATTCTTAACTTTAAGAGGAGCTATTAATTTGATTCTTATTCTGTTGAAATAATAGAACAGTATTTATAATGATCCTTTTTCACAACTTCCAAGAATATTTAGTCTCCACAAATATCTCTTGAAACTTTCCACACACTAGAATCCTTGAACACTTTCATTTTTAAAAATTTATTTGTTTCTACTTAAAAACAGTAATGGGATTTGGAAAATAGTGAATTCATAAACAAGGCAATATTGATCAGAAATGATGCTACTGCTCAAAATAAGCAAATACTAACATTTTACATTTTACTTACAAAATTAATAAATTTAGTTCATATGTTACCATCACACACAAACATACATGTGCGTACACACACATGCCCACACATATGCCAACTTTATTTTATTCATCAGTTTCCATATTTGGAAAATGATATTGTTAGATTATCTCTTCTTCAAAGTTCACTATTGGGAATTAATATAATAACATGGAGATATCTCTAGACAAAAGTGAGATGTGCTAATTGTTAGAAGTTCCACAATCATAACTAAGCTGGTTTTTCAATGTAACAAATTTTGGGGGGAATCTAGATGTGTCTTCTGGTATGTGAATATGAAAAACATGATCCTATTTCAACTTGGAATTTTTTTTTCTTACTAATAGGTGTTTTAATTGTCCTCAATAAACATCCTGTGTTCTGCATTTTTCTAATTTTTATTTAATTGACAGACAAAATTACATACAGCTGTTTGAATTTAATGTGGTCAAATGTGTCAGATCAGATCACAAAGGATGCCAAATTGCTGTGTAGGCCAATTTGAAGTGCTTGGAAGAATTTTGGTTACTGTAGTATGATATAACAAGTAAAATTTCATATGGTAATACACATGGAAATAATCTTAATGTATTGAATAGATTACTCAATTTATATGCAATATAATCTCTTGCTTTACTCACTTTTAATTACTTAAAAATACTATTAAACATTTTTATTTAAAAATTTTCTCCGTGTGTCACTTTTTGAAATAGTTTTAAATAAATTGAATTCTAATTATGATGATGATTATCTTCTTAGTAGGTGAAAGATTTAGGTTTGATATATAAGGTATGTATTAAATTAGTTTTCCTGGAAATCATAAGTATTCTCTGTGTTTAAGAAAACTTCTAAGCATCTAGGCAGAGAGGAAAAAAACTGGTTCTGAAAGTCTTAACGTTCCTCCAGGCATTGGGTAATGTTTAAAAGAAGGTTATTACTGTACATAGCAGAGTTATTTCAAACATTGTGAAGATTCCCAGAAGTTCCTGCTCAGCCTTGTCAACAGATGACCAAAGTAGCCTGTAGGTGGATACTGCGCTGATGTTGCTGCTCCTCACTGCTAGCCTCCAAGTACTCTGTCCAGCCTCAGAAATGGGTTTATGGGACATACTATGTTAAAGAAGGTCAAGGTTTATGAACTACAGTTACAAACGATGATTATAAATTATTGAACACCAAATCTCCCCTCTTCATAATGTGAATCTTAACAAATGTTGAATAGTATAAACATTTAATTTCAAGGTACCATTGTCTTGGATTTTAGAGAATAAGTGAGTTGCCATATGAGATACTTAGGAAATGTTGGAAAACAGGTCTATCATGCATGTAGTTCTAAAACCAAACATCGTTTTCGCACTTTCTGTGCTCTAAACTTATTCCAACACCTAAATAAGGACTTAAGAAAAACAGTTAATTTACTCTATTCTAATTAAAGCTATCTTAATGAATTCTATAATTTTAAATTTATGCTGATTGTCTTGTATTTACCAGCATGTGGCAGGAATTTTCTCATATTGTAATATTTCATAACTAAATAAAATATTGTTAAACTCAATTAAGTCTTTTTTAACATGAGGTATAAATGAAAAGAATCACAATAAAGATTGTTCTTTGAATCTGGCCTTGTGACTTCTTTAGTTTTCATCCTTTGATGATTTTTGTATGTCTGCTATTTTTGCTTCTATGTTTTCCAATCAAATAATTACTTTCTAGGTATAATTCACACTTGTGCAAACAACTCTTCAGTTTAAAAAGTAAAACATTTTATGGTGTGCTTATGACTATAATGATGGCTTAATGACTTCTATATCCATATATCATGACAATTTCCATAATAACTTTATGAATAAGGTAATATTAATTTGCAGTTATAAGAAAACTTTAGAGCACCTACTATGTATGAAGTACTGTGCTAAGATGTTTATCTGGGTAATTTCATTTGATTTTCACAGCTACAGATTTGGAAACTGAGACTTGGAGAAAATAAGAAATACACAAAGTCATACAAACACTAAAAACTCAAATTACAAATCAGGGCAGTCTTAAACTACAGCCAACACTCTTAAGAATTAAACTACAGTGCTATATTACCTGATTATAGTTTTTAAAATATGAAAAAGTTCCAAACAAAAAAGTGCAAAATAATTTGACATTGTGCCTCTTCCCTAATTCAGAAGATGTTGTTGGTTTACAGTTTTTTGGGGTTTTTTTTGGTCCGAATCTCTCTTCTCCTCCTTTCCGCTCCCCTCTCTTTTGGAAGGCTGATACTAAACACTTAGTCTACTCCAGTGCTTCTCAACTGAGGCAGTTTTGCCCCTCAGGGACATTTGACAATTTCTTTCAACAGATTGTCATTACTGGGAAAATGGATGCTACTATCATCTAATAGGTAGAGCCAGGGATGCTATTAAACATCCTACAATGCACAGGAGAGCACCCACGACAAAAATCCTAGTCTACACCATTTGTTTCCCCTTTTCTTTCTCCCCAGAGTTCACCACTATCAGGAAGTTGATGCACCTCATCTTTCTGAAAGTTTTCATATTTTTATTATGTATGAATGCATTAAAGCACATTTTATGCATTTATATTTACACAAATTGTATCATACTGATTAATTTTCTTACAACTAGGGGCTTTTTAAACTTGATAATGAAAGCCATTTATCAGAAAATTCTGTTTACTATAATTATATAATGGATTTTGATATTCACAGGTGAGTTAACCCCTTCTTATTCTTATATTGCTATTCTTGACTTTATTGTTCACTGAGCCTTTTTATTTTTAAAAAATTTTTATAGTTGCCTAAGAGTTATACATATTTACAGCATACATGTTATGTTTTGATATAAGCATACAATGCGTAATGGTGAAATCTGGGTAATTGAGATAAACAGCATCTCAAATATTTATCCTTTCTTTGTGTTGGGAACATTCTAAATATTCTACTGTTTTGAAATATGCCACAAAGTATTAACTGTAATTGCCTTATTGTGCCACAAAAGACTAGATCTTTTTCCTTCTAACTGTATTTTTGTATCTATTACCCAACTCCTCTTCATCACCACTCCCCCTTATCCATCAAAAACTCTGGTAAAAACCACCCATTCTGCTCTCTACCTCCATGAGATCAATTATTTTAGCTCCCACATATGAATAAGAATATGTGACATTTGTCTTTTTGTGCCTGGCTTACTTACTTTACTTGACATAATTTCTTCCAGTTCCATCCATGTTGCGGAAACTTGCAGGATTTAATTTTTATGGCTGAATTTTCCATTTTGTGCATATACCACATTTCTTTATCCATTCATTCATTGATGGACACTTAGATTGATTCTATATCTTTGCTATTGTGAATAATGTTGCAATACACATGGGAGTACAGATATCTCTTCAGTATATTAATTTTTCTTCTTTTGGATATATACCCAGAAGTGTGGGATTACTGGGTCATATGGTAGTTTTATTTTTAGTTTTTTGAGGAACCTTTATGCTGTTTTCCATAGTGGCTGTGCTAATTTACATCCCCATCATCAGTGTTTCCCAAGCTTTTAGTGAGAGCTTTTCATGTTTCCTAAAAATTCCTTTGGGATTTTGACTGAAATTGCATTGAATCTATAGTTTAATTAGTACATTTCTGTCGTTAACGATTTCCATCTAATAATGGAATGATTTTCTCTATTTCTGTACTTCTTTCATCCTTATATCATGTTTTATAAATGCCTCCAGTTATTTTGCTAAATTTCTTGCCATATGCCTGACAGTTTTATCACTTTTGTAAATGCTATTCTGGTATTTGGTTGCTTGTGTATAGGAACACAAGCTTGCTGAATATTCTGAATGTTTTCTGAACATACTTCGTAATTGTTTAGATTTTCTATGTAAACAACCATATTATCTACAGGTTGTTTCATCCTTTTTGATTGCTGTATCTCTTTTGCCAACTATTAAATCTAGTATATTGATGAATAGTAGCATGGGTAGTGTACAACCTTATCGTTTCCCTATTTGTAAAGGGGATAATTTTTAATTTCACCGTTAAGTGTGTTATTTACTGTAGGTTTGGGGTAGTTACATTTACTATGTTAGGGGACTTATTTTCTAATTTATTCTCTTCTATATCTGATTCCATAGATGGATATTGACTTTTGTAAAATGTTTATATATACATGTATCGTCAAGAACATGCGACTTTTCCTTAATATGTTACTTTGATGAATTAAATGTATTCACTGGATAATGTTGAACCATCTTTGCATTAGATCATGAATCATTATTTATATATGCATACATATACATACACACTTTTGAATTTTTCATGGAGAAGAAAGATATCCTTTTAAGGATTTTATTTTGTTTTAATAAGTCTTCTCTCTGACTAGCTTTAATATGTTCTTTTGATATGGTATTCTGCATTTTTGCCAGGATGTGTCAAGACATAGTCCTGCTTAAAACTTATTCTGAATGTTCAATTGGAGAATTTGTGTTTGTCTGCAGTTCTGCAAATCCTCAGCCATTATCTCTTTATGTTCCTCCCTCCATTTCTCTTTGTGTAGAAAATATCTCATAACTTTAACTTCTCTCTATATTCCTTGTTAACACAACCTTTATGCTTACAGTTTAGGTGATTTAAATTTATCTCTGAATCCACAATGTCTCTCTTCAAATATAATTGATTTTTTATTTAATTTACTATATGTTTTATATTGAACATTCTTATCACATGGGCTTATTTTATTTTTTCTTTTAGTCATTAGACTTGTGTTTTACAGTAACTTTTTAGATTTTGTATTATCTCAGGCTTGTGGTTTCCTTTTTTTTGTTTCTGCTCGTGCTCAAGATTATTTTTCTTATTTTAAAATGAGGCCCTTTGTACAGGGGGATTTCTTTTTGTTTCCATTTGCAAATTTTACGCAGTCTGTTGCAGAATAATCCCTTTGGATGTGTATTTGTGTTTGCTTCTACCAGGTTATCCTAGGAGAATTTGTATCTCAAGACTAAGTTTTAAGTTCTTGGCATGTTGATTTCCACGTCAGATGAGCTGTGTCCGTGATAAGTAGTGACCGATTTCTACGCCGAGGCTTTCTTTTTCCCACCTAGAACTCAGGTAGAAAAGTTTCTTTTCTCATTTATTTATTTATCTATGGTTTCACTCAGTAGAGGAAATAGCAGAGATTTTTCTACTTCATTTTAATGAGGGTATCATTTTAAACAGGTTTGTTTGAACTCCCAGCCTGTCAAGGCTCACTGCCTTGTCTCCTGTCCTTATGTGGGCATTCAATCTCAGTGACCCAGTCCCTCTTTCCACTTCTCCACACCTGTTTCGGAGCATCAGCTCACACATAATTTGCTCTTGCTTTCAATTTCTTTGTTTCTGGCACCTAGGATTTCTCTTTCTAATTTAGCTATGTATGTTTAAAGTCATTATCTTTGTGCTGTAGTCAAAGGACCTCTGCATTAGTTTTGTTGGGCAAAACTTTCTGGAACAGAAACTCTGTAGAAAGCAAAGAAAGAATTACTCCTTTGGTAAGATATAATCAAATACCAATATGTCATAATAACTGATTTTATAAAATACACATATTGACAAGACAATTAAGGCCAAAAATTATCTTGTAAATTATGACAACCAAGAATTCATTATTGTAGCACAATTATATGTCAGTTGATGATCTTTTGCATACTTTCTTCCACATATATACCAAACTACAGCTGTCCTGCACATGGTACTTTGTAAGGTACCTTTTTAAAAAGTCAGGTAGATTTTTCTCTCTTTCTCGTAAGTATATTTTAAAATCTGCATCAAAATCCATTTGCAGCAATTTACAGTAATTTATTATGTCATCATCCCCTAATGTTGGATTATAAGCTGACATCCAAATTTTGCTATTACACATAATGCTGCAAAGAACATCTTCAAAAGTTTTATCTTTTTATTACATTTAAATTTATTACCTTAGAATAAGGTTCTAAAATGAAATTTCCATGTTAAAGGATGTGATCGTTTTTGTGCCTATTCTTACGCGTTGGCTATGTTATATGTCTTTTAAAATCAGTGTGGAGATAGAGGTACCATCTGTGAATAGATATGCCAATTTTACTGTATTAGGTTCAGCACTGACTTATTTTGTGATTTTAGTTTAATTATTACAAAAATAAATTAGGTTTGTTTTTCATTTGCATTTCTTTGCTTTGGATACATTTTCCTATATGGCTTTATTGTGGATTGTTTTTTTTTATTCGGGCTTTTCTCTCTACTCACTAAGAATTTGTTTTTCTAGTTTTTCTTATAGGTATGTACATATACATTATGCATTAATTCTTTGGAAAATTTATATTTTTGTCATACTTTTACATATTGATGTAATTGAAAATTTTAGTTTCAACTATCACGCATGTACACATAAGCATTATATTTTCATTTTAATTTTTTGTTTAGGGAATAAATTTTTATACTTGTATTTTCCACTTGATTCAAATGAAAAGTTGTCTGTCTTATTAAAATCTGTGACCTGTTCAGAGTATTGGTAATATGTGAAAGGTGCTGAGCATGTGTGGGAAGACTTTTGTGGAGAAGAGAATTTTCTTGAGCTTTCCAATAATAATGATTTTGATTGTCATCATATTAATAATAAAATCATAAGGAAACAACTTAGGTGCTGTTCCAGGAACTATGCAGATGTTTTACACACAGATTGTTACTAATTCTTAAAACAACATAGTAAATTGACAAAATCATCTTTCTTTGCAGAAGCCAGATCTAACATCCCACAACTATTGAGAATACAGCCAAGTTTTCAATCTGCCTCTGTTATTAAAAGTGTACGTTCTTCTCACTGTACTCTGTTAACATTGCACAATAGAATCAAACCCTTACTTGGACCTCCTCATGGTGCTTGAGCATGGCACACATCAGAACAATTGACCACTGTTCTGAGTGAGGACAGAAGGGCAATGTCTGGTCACTGACCAGAGTGGATTGGGTAGAAGATGAACCCCTCCATGGGACAGCAGTGTCACCATCCAGAAGGTCCCAGGGCAACTGAAGTACTGTCATAGTATTTGTTTTCATAGTTTCCTAGAGCACAGTGCATCGGTAGGACATTCAGCATCTGCCTTTCTCACACCTGTTGCATGGTACACTTTGTAGTTCAACCTGAAAGTCCTTCTAGTAAAAGGTGAAAGATTGACATGACCTGAAGAGAAACAAAATATGTGAAAGTTCTTTTTAAAACATTATATAAATTATGCCTCTATTTCTCCCTTTCTCTAAATTGCTATCCAGTTTTTGCCACTCTACCATCTAGCAATAATCCCCCCTTTATTTTGGAAAGCTCATTTTACCATTTTTAAACTGTGTGTGTAGTTTTCAGGTGCTTAACGTCTGCATTTTGTATTATATATGTGATTATCACTTTGGTGCCAGACCCACATTGTCATGAAAATTCTTTTATGATGAGATTTATTATTTCCCTTCAAATAATCGAGAGAGCAGCAGTCAGATCCACCTGCATTCAAAACCGTACTCCATCATTTTCCTGGCATAATTTTAGGATAGATATTAAGCTTCCTGAGCATCCGTTTTCTCATTTAACTTTTGAAAAATGGATAATAGTAATAATAGCACCTTCCTCCTCAGATTGGTGGAAGATTACGAGAAATACTGTAAGAACAGGTTTATCATTCAACAAATCATAGGCAAGAGGCATCTTAGTTATTTTTAGTAGTGTCACTCAATTTTTCTATGTATATTTTTCAATCAATAATGATAGTTCTAAAACTGTATTTTTGATTATAGTTGGAATTTTGCCAAACTTAAGCATTTTTATTGCATTTACTGTTTGGAACTATGTAGCAATTAGTCTACAGTATTTAGACTCTGTATATTAAGTAATGCGTTGCTCAACAATGGGGATGTGTTTGGATACATGTATCGTTAGGCGATGTTTTCATTGTGCTAATACCATAGAGTGTACTTACACAAATCTAGATGGTACAGATACTACATACCTAGGCTCTATGGTGTAGCCTGTTGCTCTTAGACTACAAGCCTGTACAGAACGTTACTAAATACTGTAGGCATTTATAACATAATGGTAAGTATTTGTGTATCTAAGCATATCTAAACATAGGAAAAGTAATGTGTTGTACCACAATGTTACAACAGCTATGATCTCAGTAGGTGATAGGAATTTTTCTGCTCCATTATAATCTTATGGAACCACCATTTATATGCAGTTGATCATTGATCAAAATTTCATGATATGGCTTATGACTATAGGTTTTAGTACTTGGAATTATGTTAAGCCTATATATTTTCTGTAGTGATAGAGTATTAATCACGCCACCCAAGTCTATCATATGCATTTCCATTGATTTGCATCTTCTAGGACTAAATAAAATTTTATGAACAGCTCTTTTGGGGGGCAGGGTTACATTTCGAAGAACTTTGTCGCTGCTAGTGTGAGTGATAAAGATTTTGCTATTATGTAAATTTGCTATTGTGGTAAGTGCCTATTACTTGTGCTTTCCTAATGGTCTTTGCCTAATTGCATGAATGTTCTTTGATTGTGTGTCATTTATCAAGGTTCATTATTGACTTCCTTTATTGTTATTAGTGGCAGTTTATCTGATATCTTCCAATGTATGCGGTGTTTTCTATGAATAACAATGTGCACCTTTATAAAAATATTTTTATTCATTCTTTGTCTTGAATTAGCAAGACCCTCTATAATACTGAACAGTACTGATAGCAGTAGACAGCTTTGCTTATTACTGAATTGGAAGGAATTATCGCCATCATTTTGTCATTGGTTATAATGTTAGTTTTGGGTTATATGGCTATTTCTAAAAATAATTTTTTTACTCTTTTTATTTCATCATTTCATGGGGGTACAAATGTTTAGGTTATGTATATTGCCCTTATCCCCTCTTCACCCCCCCCCGAGTCAGAGGTTCAAATGTGTCCATCCCCCAGGTGGTGCGCATCGCACTCATTATGTATGTATATACCCATCCCCTCCTCCCCCCTCCCATCTGCCGGACGCCCGATAAATGTTATTCCTATATGTCCACTTAGGATCAGTTAATACCAATTTGCTAGTGAACATTTTTAACCACTCAGTTGTACGTGCAGAACAATGTATTTGTATTTTCCATATGCTTGCTCTTTAGAAGAGTCCTTTCAAAGCCCAGTTTAAGGGCATTCAAATTATAGGAAACCAAGTCAATTTTTTGTAAATTATAATCACTTCAGAATCATAAGTATTTTTTTAATAAATGACCGTCATCTCAGTATAGAAAAAAGCACTTAGGCACCACCATTTGTTAGGTATTTTGCCAAATTTTCTTATCTGGAAAATGGAACTAATAAACCCAATGTGCTGGCCTGACGTGGTGGCTCATGCCTGTAATCCTAGCACTCTGGGAGGCCGAGGCAGGAGGACTGCTTGAGCTCAGGAGTTCAAAACCAGCCTGAGCAAGAGTGAGACCTCGTCTCTACTAAAAATAGAAAAAATTAGCCAGGCATTGTGGCACATACCTGTAGTTCCAGCTACCTGGGAGGCTGAGGCAGAAAGATCGCTTGAGCCCAGGAGTTTGAGGTTACTGTGAGTTAGGCTGACGCCATGGCGCTCTAGCCTGGGCAACAGAGTGAGACTCTGTCTCAAAAACAAACAAACAAAAAAGACAATATTCTGTTTTTTTGGCTGAAGATTAAAAATGTGTTAATCAACCAATACTTATTAAGAGCCTGAAATGTGCCAGACACTGTGCAAAGCAATTAAGAAAGTATCTGACATACAGTGGGCACAGAGTTAATTTGGAACCTTTATTAATAGCTTAATAAATGTTTCACTTATAGTTACATTTCTTATGGCTTTTGGTTTTTTTGCTTGTTCTGTTTTCAGGAGTGCACTGGTCCTATAAAGTGAAGTGTACCTGGTAACCTTGTTTCTTTTGGGGTTTGACCCCCTATAGGCTTGTGCAAACATACATGGTAGTTGAATTTTTTGGCTAGATCTTCCCTCTTTCAGGGAAAGTCATAAAATTATGTCCTGGTTCAAATGCCCAGGGCATAATTTATCTAAAATAAATCATAGTGACTCTAATAAAAGGCAGACAGCAATATCCAGCCCTTGCTTTTCTGGATTTTAAAAATTCTGGTATTTCATTTTTTTATTTATTTGTAGAGCAAGCTGTAAGAATATTTTCAGTATATGAATATCCTTTTCCTTATCAAACATTACGTTTATGATTTAAGGATTAGAAAAAGAGAGTGAGTTGGCTGGAGAAATTGAATGGTATAGAACTGATAGAAATGAATCAAGATAGTATATGAGTGGCCTAAATAATTTTAAACTAATTGCAAGATTACTTTCAGTTTTGCTTAAAGTGAACTTTCTTCATCTATGGCAAAAGAAAGTAATGAAAAAAAGGAAAATTATATCCTTTTACAGTTATTCATTCCTATGAAACAAAGATATCTACCCAGCTTACTGTGTTCAACAAACATTACTAAATTAAGCTAGGCAGTTACATATACACTAAGTATGATGTTAGAAACTGGGAAATCAGAGATTCACGAACCTTGTTGGGTGGTAAGGTCCTTACACTGCACATAGGTTGGTATGTTGTACCAGATAAGCTATAGGCTCCTTAGCTATAATCTCCTTGAAGATAGACTGTATTTTTTTTTTTTTTTGAGACACAGTCTTGCTCTGTTGTCCAGTAGAGTGCGATGGCATCAGCTTAGCTCACAGCAACCTCAAACTCCTGGGCTCAAGTGATCCTCCTGCCTCAGCCTCCCGAGTAGCTGGGCCTACAGGCATGTGCCACTACTCCTGGCTGATTTTTTATATTTTTAATTGCCCGGCCAAATTTCTTTCTATTTTCTAGTAGAAATGGGGTCTCACTCTTGTTCAGGCTGCGCCTGATCTCTTGAGCTCAAGCAATCCTCCTGCCTCAGCCTCCCAGAGTGCTAGGATTACAGGCGTGAACCACCATGCCTGGCCTAAGACAGACTGTATTTTATATATTTTTATATTCTCTATAGCTTTTAGTGAGCCTCATCCAGAGAAAGCTGTCCATAAATATTTGTTAACCAACAGTCTGCCTGTTTGACTAAACATATTAAACAAAACCTAATTTTTAGCCTTCTTACTGTCTTCATTCTGTGTTTTGTAGTTTTTCTTCATTCATGGTTCTGGAAGAAAAGCATCTGAATTTAAAAGCTGCTTGTGATGCTACATCAGTAAAGGTTGTAAACATTGCAGCTCTGCCTTCCCACCACCTGTGTCACAGCCCATCTGCACTACAGGGGTCTGTGACTCTGAGCAGTGTAATCTGATTTCCTTCCGATACCCAAACGATCTTTCTATCCTGCACGCTTGCTCCTAATTAACCAAAGGTGAAGGACTGCGGCAATGCTGCCTATTGTGTCGAATCTATTTATTCTCTCCCTCACAACTTGTAAACTAGAGGATCAGAGACAACTCCCAGTATGTGTCTATGGAAAAGGGGTAAAAAACGTCTCTGAGGTAGTAGTAGCAATGTGGACCTATTAATCAACATGTGTTGTATATTGGCTAGGAGTATGGGATCACGAGTCAAGCAGAGCTGGGTTCAAATTCTGTCTCTGTTATTTGCTGATTGTGTGACTGTGGGTAAAATATTTATCAGCTCCTCTCCCTTTAATATTTTTTCTTGATTAAAAAACTTACACAAAGGGTGACAGTAGCTTACAGTAATCTATTGTATATTTCAAAATAGCTACAAGAAAAAAATTCAAATGGTTTTAGCATTAAAAAGACAAATATTTAAGGTGATGACTATCCCAAGAACATTGATTTGATCTTTACAAAGTATATGGTTGTATTGAAGTATCACATGTACTGTGAATATATGCACATCTATTATGCATCAATTAAAAGATTAAAAACAAATATACTTAGGAGACTTAGGCTCTTTGAAACTCAGTTTTGTTACTATCAAAAAAGGAAAACAATGACATCTATTATATAGGTTTGTTTTAAAGATTAAATGAAATAATGCACAGAAGGTATTTACACCGTTTGGTAGTTTGCCCTCAATAAACATGTGTTTGCTATTTTAACTGTTGTTTCTATTCTTCCGAGTCACTTTTTTTTATTATAATCCATTGTGTGACTCTGTGTCATCAGTATATAGACCATTTTACAGTTCAGTGTCAACTTTTCTGCTTCATTCACTTCAATGTGATCTGAAATGAATCTCTCTCTTCCTCTCTTTCCTTCTTTCTTGTTACTCTAGCTCTTATAGGTCCTATAAGTTTAGGTTTGAGGTAACCTTGAACTTCATTTTCTTATTACTTTGTCTTTCTTTTTGGTTTGCTACTCATAGTGCCCTTTATTTTTGGCTTTCTGAATTAGACACTGTATACTTGAACTTAATGGAAAGTAAATCTGCTATAATTCAGAAACTGCTACCTGTGTAGCAATGCATATAGACTGCACAACTTATAAATCAATAGTGTTCATCTTTGTGTGCTAATTTAATCTTATTTTAGGTAGTCATTGGATCATATGATGTTTCTGAGGTCTTCAAGTATTAACCATCTGATGTTTTGAATTGTTGAAAGAGACCAGGCCCCTCTCTCCATTAAAAATTCTACTGATGCTAGCACTCTTCATTCTCCTAGCATCCTTCTCAGAGCAACATCTGGGTCAGGCAACTTTATGTGCCGTCAGACTGCTTTTTAGGAGCGTGATCTCGCCACATGTTATTCTCCTTTAATAGGGCAACTTTGAGAGTCACCTTCTAAGGGGAATAATCTGAGTTTGGCTGCCAAATCGTCTAGGCTCAAGCAAGATTTATGTAAGAGATCCTGTATATGCCTGTGCCCAGCTCCTGGAAACCTTGGGGGAAGTTGAGATCATGTGCAGCCTTTTCTGCTGGGAGTAGGAGCTATTGGTCTCTTGTAGCTTGTTGTCAGGCAATTCAGAGAGAATCTCCCATGATAATTCATTGGATAGCCTAGCATGCCACTCACAATTACTTAATTGTAAGATCTAAAATGAGTAATCAGTTAATTATTAGATTTTATAATTAGTAATTAATTATTATATCAGATGTAAGATGTAATAATGACTGATTAATAGTATAAGGACAATTTATGAGATCTTAATAAAGCTGACCTTGAATAGGAGATGGAAATTATGCTAATAATGTGGGGAAATAATATGAGATGCACTAAAGGCAAGATATAAAGTTTTAGAGTTGCTATGATAAGAAATAAGGATCCAGAGAAGGTTTTGAGTCAGAAAACTGCACCTTGAAGGCAGCATTTGAAGATTATTGGTCTAGTGGCAATTATTATCTGGGCAGGAGAAGGTAAGAGTAAGGGGAACCTGTTGCTCTAGAGCCTAGAATAAAAGTATTAATGGTAAAAATGGAATAAGTATTAAGAGGAAATGATTGACAGAAATTATTGGTCAGGTGGAATCTAGGCGTGAAGGAGGTACTCCAAGATGGTACCTTTTTAGGAGTTAACAGATTGGCTTTAGCTTGTGAGGGTATGACAGAAGAGCATGACAAGTAAATTTCTTTGGGAGGAGAGAAAGTCCAAAACTTAGTCTTAAGACCCAGGGTGGGCCACTGCAGTGGAGGAAATTTGCTGAGGGAATAGAGAGATAAGAAAGCCCCAAGATAAACTTCAATAATTTCTGGAGGTTTTTCGTTTTGTTTTGTTTTGCTTTTTAGTTTTTGAGTAAGACAGAACTAAGTTTTAACTCTATTTCTATCAGTTGCACTTCATACTTGTTCCTATGTTTCATTGAGCTTTAGTTTTCTGATCCATAAAATGAGGAGGGGATAATAACTACTACCTAGCAGATAATGTGCAGGGAGTCCATGTGTTATAGGTATAACTGTATTTAGCACCGTGTTAGATGTGGTAAGCACCCAATAAGTAGAGCCTGATAAAAATATCACATATTCAGTCCTTTGTGGTTAGAAGTGAGTATTGGGGAATGTTGAAAAAGGGAGTTGGAACTGGGATAAGTTAGGAAATTCCTCTCTTCTTTCTATAAGGCATGGAACTTTAAAAATAATATTATTTGCCTTTCGAGTGCAACATCTCAATTATTTTTTAGGTGAAAAGATTCTGATTTTTTATTCTGAGCACGGAGTCTTTTAAAATCCCTTAGAGATTACTGGGGTGCCCTGCATGGAAAAGTAGACCATAATGATGAGCTAGTCATAAAATGCATCATTAATGTGATCATTTTGATGGAGGTTATTTATTGAGATCAGTGTCTCTGAGTCACCATCAACAGGCCTGCGATTGCTGTTTTTTTAAAGGGAGGCAGCAAGGTTAATCGTGTACCAAAGGTGCTGTCCCCACCCCATGGCTGCATCCTGGTACCAGTCTGCAGCCTCTTAGGAACTGGGCTGCTCATCACTGCCCGAGCTCAACTTAGAAACCAGGCTGCACAACAGGAGGTGAGCGGCAGCAAGCCAGCAAAGCTTCATCTGTGTTTGCAGCCGCTCCCCAATGCTGGCATCACTGCCTGAGCTCTGCCTACCTCCCCCAACCCATCCAATCGTGGAAAAATTGTCTTCCATGAAACCAGTCGCTGGTGCCAAAAAGGTTGAGTACCGTTGCTCCAAAGGCTTTAAAAATTACAATTCCCAAGACCTGACAAAATACTTTTCTGCCCCACTGACTGACATAAAATATAAATAATAATTCTTTTAATAATTATTAATTATTCTTAATTATTATTCAAATTTAATAATTCTTAATATTACTTTTCCAGTAACATTATATAGAACAACTTATTAATGAATGTCAAAAACTTAAAAAAATAATGATTAAATGTGAAATAAATGCTAAACATTACTGTTATTTATTTTTTCCTATCATGGGACTATCTCATTTCAGTGGCCTAGACCTTCTTTTCCTACAGCTGCAAAAATGCATTTGGTAATTATGAGAATTAATCAAGCCCCAAACTGGATTATGGTGGTGGCAGGCATCCTTAATTACAGGCAATGGAAAGCGAAGGTCATTGCTGGTTTGAATCCAACGAAGGTCAGTGCAGTGAAAAAGCCATTAACAACTGAATGTGATTTTGTGCTTAGAACAGAATGAATTGCCGCCTCAGCCCAATTTCTCAGTAAACAGGTGTTCCATATCCTAGCTAACAATCACAAAAAGGACAAACTGGCCCCTTAGCTGGCAGCCTCGATAAGCAGTGATTCTTAGCTCTGGCTACACATTAGAATCACCTGAACAACTCTGAATGTGCAGATGCCCTGATAACACCCAGACCAATTAAATTAGGATCTCTGAGACTGGGACTAAGACACCAGGTTTTTTGTTTTTGTTTTTGTTTTTTTAATAACTCTCTGGGTGATTCCAATGTGCAGCCACGTTTTCATACCACTGCTCCATAGGAAGAAAAGGCCAAAAAGCAACTCTTTCCTCCCTTAACACGTGTTTCTTCAAGATAGCTTTGTAATGAACCACAACCTATGGCAGAAGTGTTTATTTCAATAATGCCCCAGCAAGGTAAGACTTGTAGATAAATAATATGTTTCAGTTCATGTGGATACCTAGTTGAAAGCTCTGAGGACTATCATGTTACTTTAAAAAATGATTTGTAATCCCAACCCCAGCCACCACTTAGACGTTTGATGTTATAACCTGCCTGTAGACATGGACATCTGAGGCCTGTAAAAGGTTTCTGGGGTTCTGTACTCATACCCATTTATCACTCTGTTGATGCACAATTTAGATCTTAGCCTGAGGACAGAAAAGCTTTTGCACTTAATAACTTTATATGAGAAATACAAATCCTTGATTTTTTTTTAACCTGCCATTTTCAATTCAGGTAAACCAGCAAGAAATATTATACCTCTCCCCAGCTCCTCTTTCTGCTTGGTAAGTGACGAGAAAGTGCAAGCTGAAAGCGATCATAGATGAAGAGAGTACTTGGAAAGGAAGCTAGGTCATGGGAACATTTGGTTTCCCGTGTGCTCTAGAGCTCCCAGAAACTTTTAATAGTCAGCATGGTCTTCTTATTCCATTTTGCTGGCAATGTTGTTATCTTTTCTTCAGGAGACAGACAGCCAGACAGGCCACTGGCAAACATGAGCCAAACATGATGGTACTTTCTCATCTCCTACCTCCTAAAAGAGCTCTGTATTTGATTACCATGATTGTACTCAGTAAATGAAGTTCAAGTGCCACCAAATTGCCAAACACAGAGAAGCATATTCTGTACAACTAGCTTTGATTCACTGGCTAGGAATCAGCTTTGATATTGTTATTCTTAAAGCAAACATTTCATCTTCTTTCCAGATTTTGAAGATCTTGTAAAAGTTCAAAATAAGAAGGAATTCAACTTCTCTGTTTTTCAGATGAGAAAACAGAGGCCCATATTCACATAGCTGGTTAGTGGAAGAGCCAGGATTCAAACTGAGATCTAACCCCAATAGAAAAAGAGCTCGCTTCACCACTGCAACTGCCTTTCTTGGAACAACTTTAGATTGTGAGTCAAAATACAGGTCTTCGGCTGGGCACAGTGGCTCACGCTTGTAATCCTAGCACTCTGAGAGGCTGAGGCGGGCAGATCGCTCAAGGTCAGGAGTTTGAAACCAGCCTGAGCAAGAGCGAGACCCCGTCTCTACTATAAATAGAAAGAAATTAATTGAACAACTAAAAATATATAGAAAAAATTAGCTGGGCATGGTGGCGCATGCCTGTAGTCCCAGCTACTTGGGAGGCTGAGGCAGTAGGATTGCTTGAGCCCTGGAGTTTGAGGTTGCTGTGAGCTAGGCTGACGCCATGGCACTCACTCTAGCCCCGGCAGCTGA
>CAUYRT010026779.1:0-57056 GCA_963574885.1 Lepilemur ruficaudatus
TTTGACAGAGTAGATTTTTGAAGGTAACAAGATAAGTCAACTTGAGTGGTAATATATTTTGGGAAATCAGCTCACTACAAATTGTGACTGTAAACATTGTACTGTAAATGCTTTGTAGTTTTCCCCCAATAAAAAAAAAAAAAGGATGTCATTTGACCAATTTGTTGGATCTCTCTGACCCACTCAAGTTTATACTTTATAGTGATTATTTATCATAACCTTTGTTCTTTTATGTTACTCTGTGTGCACAATGTCCTCACATTAATTCTCAATAACTGCATCCATATCTTGGCTGAATCCTTTTTATGTACCTTGTGCTAATTTAAATAACTGACTATATTATATTAATTCCTAAAATAAACCAGACTGGGACTACAGTGTGAAGGGATTTGGTTCGGAGACTAAGGTATTTGCCTTTTATTTTGTAGAATAGGAAGCCACTGATTGAACATTTTAATTAATTAGGTAAAATTCACAAATTTGTGGTTTAGGAAAACAGATACAATAAAAGAGCTTAAAAATACACTGGGATAATGTAAGGTTAGAAAAGAAGAAATAGTTCTATCCTTATTACTAAAAACATCACCTAATATAGCAAAAATGAGAGTTGAAAAAAATGGAAACATTTTTCTTTGTGAGAAGGATAAACAAGACTTGGTGCATAGCAAATTTCAAGTATTATCAGTGAGATCATATGTGCCACTGTGAACAGATTATCTGCTAGGGAAAAGAAGTGCTTAGGTTAATCTAGCAATAAATTATTCATGAGTAAACTTACTAGGTTAATGCGTTTCAGGGATTCCCAATAGTTCCTTAGGGGTATATTTGGAGGTGGGAGTGGGGGAGTACAGTAAGGTAGCTGGTTATGAAGATATATGTAATTTCTTTAATCTAGGTAAATGTTAACATATCTAAACTTGGAATGTCTTTATGTCCATTAAATGGTTCTTCATTAAGTATTCATCATCTCATTGTTTTTACTGAATGATTTTAATAGGTAATCCATACATAAAGCGATAACTTAGAAATAAGTCTTGCTTCCAGTTTGTCTGAGTTTGTGGGGAAAAAAAAAAAGTCTTACTCCAAATTCTTTCAGTTGCCCAATACTCCTTCCCAAAGGAAGCTACTTCAACCACTTTTTAATATATCATTTCATAAATACTGTATGCATATATAGACCTACACATATTCACATAAATAGCACATGATATGCATGTCTGAACACCCTGTTTTATTCATTTAATAATATATCTTAGAGATTATTCCCCTATGTAAATACATAAAACTGTTTTATTCTGTCAGTTACACAGTATTCCATAAATGAAAGAAGCTTTTAGGTTATATGTAAATTTTCAATGTGAAGCATACTAATATGAAGTATACATGAAAATTTTTGTCTTAGTATTTATTTGTTAGATAAGCTTCTATAAGTGTTAAGTGGTAATTTAGGAGTTTATATATCTAGAACATAACCAGCATTCTTATATTATAAAATCCAAATAATAACATATGTTTGAGCAGAACACCTTAAACTTAAGAGACTGAATAAATTCCTTTAATTATAAGCTAAACTTAGACCTAAATATCTATTTTAGTAATTAACATCTTGGGCCCTGGAGTGATTTGCCAGTGAACTGGTTCTCCAAATTAAAAAAAAAAAAAAAAAGAATAAAAAGAAAAAAATCTTGACAGTGCTTCCCAATTTTTGCGACGTACATATTTCCACCATGTCCTAGTTCAAACTAACAATGGTTTGACAATTGGCTCTTAAATTTTCTGAACATTTAATGAATGGGTTTGGAGAAGAATTTGGATCTCGTCCAACACACCATTATGGGTCAGTCACCTGGATTTATTTCTCAGCTATACAGATAATTGGCTGATACTTTTGGTTATTTATTTAATTTCCTAACCATGGCTCTCTTATCTCTAATATGGACTGTTCGTAGAACTTGCTTATCAGACTATGCTAAGGATTACTTGATAGAATTTCCTACCATCCTCAGCTCCATATATTGAGTTAAATCCCAACCGTTTCATGAAACAATCTCCCAAACATTTTTAGTTACCTTCTACAATTAATGAATGCATTTACCTTTCTTGACATGTTGCTACCATCCTGCCCACACACATCTTCTTGAAAGCTCTGTCTTTCTTGGATGACTTTGAATTAATATCTCCTCCTTCTCCTAAAATATCTAGCTACTCTGTTTCATGAGTGTGCATGTGCTTCTCTTATACTCATCTTCCAATATTGATATTCATTAAGTGAGATTTTTAGACTTTTATTCTCACTCTACATAGACATCATGGGTGATCTTATCTAAACTTATGGGTTCAGCTACAACATTAATGATCCCAAATTTATGAGGTCAGGTAAAATTTTCCTTAAAAAAATTCTCAATCTGGCACACATTTTGCTGAGAATCAAGAATTAAAATATGAATAGGTACTATTTTTTTGTACACCTTCCTATCTATTAAGAGAAACAAATCGGGCACCAATATTAACAATTTTGATATGACATGACAAGTGCTATGACCAAAGTGTATTGAGTTACATCTCATTACAGGTGTATGAGATACTCTATCAAATTAGCTATTTCCCAGCCTCCTACTCTGACTCCTCATCCTCAATTATTTCCATGCTCTAATTTAATCTTCCATTTGAAAGTCTGTGACTTCCTTCGACAGTGTTAGGGAATCTATTCCCCATACTCCTATTTTATATTGTGGAAACTTTAAATAAATTAATTTTATTGAATGATATTTGTTTATATTCATATTTATGTCTGTCCCTACCTATTAATTAAATTGTGAGTTGCTTGAAGGCTGGGACTTTTTCCTTATTTTTGTTTATTTAGATCCTAGCATAGTGCCAGTTAAAAAGAAAGTACTCAATAAATGCAATTTCAACTAAATTCAATTGAGAAGTTTAATTTAATGTTTTAAAGGGAATTCAAGCCCAGAAAGGGTGATTAAATAAATAATCTTAACTACCCCTTTCAATTCATAAATGCAGTAAAATGATTCTTCGAGATCAGAATTGTGGATTTGGATTCATTTCTGCTAAATGAGTATTTCAGCTACAGAGATTGATAGCAAGCCAAGTGCTTAGAAAAAAGGGTCCAAGAAGTTCAAACTTATGCAGACAAAAAATATTTTTTTCATGCCTATAAGAGCTATCTGTATTTATGTGTACATTTTAGTTAGCTAACTGGTAAATAGAGTCACCTGAAATGGGGTTTATCTACAATATATTGAGAAAGTACAACATTATTTTGTTTCAACAGAAGAAACAAAGAAGTATCGGATTAAAAATGATGTGTTGAAAGGTGAAGAATAGAATGTAGTAAGCATTAGTTTAGGAGCTAGAGCAAGGCTGGTTTACAAATTTTGGCTCCTAAGCAGAAATGAATTTAGCCTTCATATAATAATACCTGGCATATATGTTTGGGCCAACGTAAACCAACACGTATTTGCATGTAAGGTACCCAATAGTGCCCCAAATATAATTGAAAATATCATTATTGTTAGTAAGTAAAATTAGATTTAGTACACATATAAAGAATATTTTTTTCCTTTTCCCCTGTACGTTCATGTTTGTTCTTATTGCCGTTCTTGTTGTTCTTATTCTTTTATTGTCCAAAAGGCAGTGAATATTTGTTTAGACAGAACCAAGCCAAGAACTGTACAATGAACTAAAACTCAGGCTCTAACAAAAACACATTTTCCCAGTTTACTGAGAAATATTTCATGTGAGGTAGCACCAAAAGCATTGCCATGTCAAAAAAGATTTCATCTATTGCTTCCCTTTGATTGATCAAGTGCAGATTAGCTTGATAGGACTTGTACTTTACAAAGCCATTGCTGTTATTAACTAATTCCAGGGGTAAATGACCTCTTTAAAATAGACCAGTGTAATTCCCTTGCTGACTGGCTAGGAGGAAAATTTGCTGGCAAAAGTAGACAAGTACTACTCCCTCCACTCAAGAAAATTGAAAAAAATGCCAGTTATTCTCCAGGTCACTAAGCAAACGAACAATCACTCTCAGTTGTAATCTTGCCCTTCAGGGTAACCTTTCCTCATCCAGGTACCGGTAAATTGATTTTATAACACATTTTTTATTATTTTTTTGAGTAAAAGACTTAAATTAAGGAATTGGTAATTTCAATGATTATATAATATTTTCTCTTTTCAAAGTGAGGGTACATTGTCTCTGGATCAAAGTATTTAAAAATATTTATAAAAATGTATTTAAATAAATAGATGTTTTGCATTGGTTATGTTTTATGATTATCATCCTGTATTATCAATTTTCATTCATTTCATTATTTTAGTTACTTTATATACTACTATCTGAAATACATTTTCATATTCCAGAAATTTTTGTTAAGTTGTGTCATCTTAACAAATCTCTGATTTAGTATGTAGACACAAATCATTACCTATGTATGGAAGGAAAGGTAAGGTAAACTTGTATAAGTGAAAAACAACCTCCGTAGTTTCTTAATTGGAGCAGAACTCTGTCACAAAAGACAGATTAATAAGAGAATAACAAATAGAAGTTTATTAACATGTATATTTCATATATACATGGAAGATATCAGGAAATGAATAGTTCTCAAAGAGGTGACTTTGAACTTCAGCTTATATAGTAACAGCATGTTTAACAAAGAACAGACAATTTTCAGAGAAGTGAGAAGACAAAGAAGACTCAAGTCTCTAGGGGCAGAAACTTGGACAAAGACAAATGAATAGTAGATGTAGGTGAATTAGTAAAGTTTGTTAATGTACATCTCATTCCCAAAGGGAGAAATAGGAAAGGAGTAACAGGCCTCAAGCAAGTCCAAAATCCAACTGGGCAAATAACATTAAATCTTAAGGCTAGAGAATAGTACTTTTTGACTCCATGATCTTCCTTCCAGACACAGTGGAGTGGGGATTAATCTCCCAAAGTTCCAGGCAAACTCACCCCCACAGTGTTGCTAGGCACAGCCCACATTGCAGCTTTCTCAGGTTGGAGTCTTATGCCTGTGCCTCTCCCAGGCTGGAGTTGCATGTTAGTCACTCTACCGTTCTGGAGTCTCAGGGGTGGTCCCACTTCCATGGCTCCACTAGGCATTGCCCCAGTGGATGCTTTCTGCAGTCTTCTGGATCCCACAGCTCCACTGGGCATTGCTGTACTCGGGATTCTTGCAGTGGCCCCATTTCTGTGGCAGTTAGCTCACATATAAAGAATGTTCAGTGGCAGTGGTCTACCAGATCTCTGGGTCTTTAAGATCTCTGGGGCATCCTTTGAAATTTTGGTGGAAGTAGTATTCTGTGCACCTGAGAGTTAGCATCACATAGATGCCATCAATGCTTATTGTTTGTGCCTTCTGAAGGGATGACCTGAGCTATACCTGGGACTGTTTGAGCTGCATCTGGAGTAGCTGAGGAGCACTGCATTGGAATGAATAGAGCAGAAAATTGAGGTGACCCTGGGCAGTGATCCCTGAGGTCCCACAGGTGCCCTGGACCCCACCCTTCAAATCCTCAGGACCTGACACTCTCTGAAATGCCTTTCGGGTCATTCTTTCATTATCTTAATAAAGAGCATCTGGCATCTTTCTATCTGTACTAATCTCATCTAATGTTTATTTGGCCACACCCCTGATATTCTCTCGTAAACACTTTCTCATTCTTTACAACCTGGCCTAGCTAAGAGTTTTCCAAATCTTTCAGTTCTGCTTCCCTTTTAATTAAAAATTGTCTTTAATTTGTTTTTGTCTTCTTGTATTTTACTATAAGCAGTCAAAAGAAGCCATGCCACACCCTTAACACTTTACTTAGAAATTTCTTTCACCAAATAACTTAGTTCATTGCTCTTAAATTTTGCTTTCCATAAAGTACTAACACAGGAATACAATTCATCCAAGTTCTTGGCAACTTTGTTTCAATGATGGCCTCTCCTCCAGTTTCCAATATCTGATTCCTCATTTACATTTCAGAGCTCATCAGAATTGCCTTTACTATCTATATTTCTATCAACATTCTATTCACGACCACATAGATAATCTCTAAGAAGATTTAGGCTCTCTCTATAGCTCTCTTCTTCTGAGCCCTCCCCCAAATTTTTCTTAATGCTCCATTTACGATAATCTAGGGTTTTCTAGCCTGTATCTCCAAACTCTTCCAGCCTCCACCCATTACCCAATTCCAAAGCCATTTCCACATTTTCAGTTATCTGTTATGGCAACATCCTACTTCTTGGTAGCAACTTCTGATTTAGTCTGTTCCTTCTGCTATTAAACAAAGTACCTTACACTGGGTAATTCATAAGTAACAGAAATTTGTTTCTTATAGTTCTAGAGGCTGGAAAGTCCAAGATGGAGGTGCTATTAGATCCTATGTCAGATGAGGGCCTGTTTCTCATTTATGGTGGCTTCTCCCTCTGTCCTCACATGGCAGAAGGGCAAAAATAAACTAACAGTCTGCTTCAAGACCTTTTGTAAGGGCAGAGCCCTCATGAGCTAGTTACCTCCTGAAGGACTTACCTCATAATACTATTGCATTAAGGATTAAGTGGCAACATGAATTTTGAAGGGACACAAACTTTCAAACCATAAGAATTATTTAATGTGTTATATATTTTCATATTGATAGTATATCTTAACTTTCTCCACAAATATATGAAAGTTATGTGAAAATAGGCATTTTTCTTTGTAATATCCAATATTTATATGCCTGGATATACAAAATGCCTGGCCTATAAGAAGCACTCAAAAATTACTGAAACAGTCCACAGAGTAGGTCTCCTTTGACCATTCTTATTAGAAAGATTAGTCCACATACACAATAGAGAGAAACATTTCTATGATACAAGATCACATAAGTGTTCCACCCTCATAACTGAAACCTCCTAGTAATCAATTCTTATTCTCAATTATTGCAAATTCCTGATAGTCTACAAAGCAATTATCAATTTTCTGTGAATCATTGGAGATTGATACTACTGGACAATTCCCCTTCAGGAGTGGATAGCAAGGACAGCTTGCAGTTTAGCCTTCCAAAATTTTTTCTCTTATTTACCATTTTTCAAGGACACCCGTGAGTGCAGGTTTAATGTTCTAGTAGGCTAATCCCAGCTGGTACCAGCATATTATGCAAAATGGATAAGTCAAAGCCAATTGTTTCTTCATCAGGCAACAGAACATAATGAATTTAACTTGGAGTCCTAGGCATGTATTGAGGGAGAAGTGTCACTGAATTAGAAGCTGGTGCACTGGAAGCACAAGCCCACATTCATTCAAACTATTAGCAAAGTCAAAATTTGCTATATTCTTTCCTTTCAGAAACAACTTCCAATTAACAATAGAATGCTGCTACTACATCCATCCATATTTATAGGTTGCTGGATAACATAACACCCTGTACAATATGGGTTTTTTTTTTTTTTGAGACAGAATCTTGCTCTGTTCAGCGCAGTGGCATCATCATAGCTCACAGCAACCTCAAACTCCAGGGCCCAGGTGATCCTCTTGCCTCAGCCTCTTGAGTATCTGGGAATATAAGCATGTGCCATCATGGCCTGCAAACTTTTTCTGTTTTTAGTAGAGATGGGGTCTCACTCTTGCTCAAGCTATTCTTGAACTTCTGACCTCAAGCAATCCTCCTGTTTTGGCCTCCCCAGAAGTCATTTTTTAATAATGAAATATGTATTTTCCAAAGAAGAGATAACTTTGCTCCAAAAATCTAGGTCTTTTCTCCTATTCCCCAATCATGCTTACTGCTGAAAATATTTCAAACATGATAATATTGTAGCCCTACAGATCCCCAAGTGTAGCCCCTCAACTGAATTCAGACTTCACAGAACAAATCCAAATGCCTGTGTTTGTGTACATACACATAATCCCTGGCTCTGCCCACTGAGAAAATCTAGGAGCAGTGATACCCCAATAGCACAGAGCATACTTTGTGCCCAGATAAGAGTTTATAAATACCTTTCTTCCCTACCTTGGAGAAGTGACTGCTCCAAAGCTGGAGCAGAAGATTAGAAAATGATCTGGAAGATTTTCTGTGTGTGTGTATGTGGCAGAAAGTAAGAATGTGCTCACATGTAATGCAAATATGAAAAAAGTCGCACAAGAGCTACCTGAAGCAGGCTTTCACTTTCCAAATCTGGGATACTTCCAGTATCAAAATAAATAATGTTATTAAAGGATTTTGATCTATAAATAAAATGGGCAGGTATGAAGAGATATAAATGAGTAAATAAATTAAAAGTTTGATGAGAAATGAGATAACTCCATAGTCTTAAACTACTTCCCCAATGTTAATTGCCTGATTATGATGATTGTATGTGATTTTGTAGGAGAATGGTCTTATCATATAAACTAATGGTTCCTTTGTTAAATATGTATCACTATGCAACCCTTTATTTCATATTACTTGTAGTTTCTTAAAATGTTTATAATCACTAGCCAAAGTAAATTTTGATTTTATATCAAATACTTAAATCAACTATACTGTTTTATTAATATCACATTTTCTTATTATACATTTTCTTACACATTTTCTTTGATATTACATATATCAAAACATAAATATAAAAAATAAATCTTTTAGTCTTATAAATATGGTTCTTTAAAGCTACCTAAAAATTTGGTGACTTTTTATAATATTTGAATATCCGATCAGAACACTTTTTAAAAGAATCACATAGTAGGACTCTTACTGAAATAAGATTTCACCCTACATATTTTCCTATATCCTTATGAGCCATTTGAGTCACTTATAACTCCATCTTATTTCATAAGAACATATGTTCTTCTGTGTACAGAACAGAGAAAGTCATATTAGAAATCTTTATTTACAAGTGTATCACTTTCTGAGAATATTAAAACATCATTATGCAAATTGTCTACTTTTAATTGGCATTTTTAAACCAGATTTATATTCCAATTTTCTCAGAAGAAAATGCAAGCAACAAAATCATACATCTTGTATATTTTCTAATGTCTTCTTTTCTTTTATTCTTATTAAACCTTCTTATCTGTTGCTCTATATGTTGCATTATTTAAAGACTGTTTGACATATTTACTACTTGTGGAGAGCTAATTCAAGAACAAAATTGCTTTTAACATGCTGTGATAGGTTTTCAAAAAAAAATTCAAGTTCAATTATTTATAGACTAATTTTCTGTTTGCTGTCTACTGAATGGCAAAGTGAAAAGTTCACAAATCCAGCTAGATGACACTTGCCTCATATTCCAGGGCACTGACATTTCTTGGTGGACTGACAATAAATCTTAAGTCCCCAGGCTGCTCGTTAACTTGATATAGAAGTTGATATAGTAACTTATAAGTTTGATCTCTCTTGGATGACCATGAATTTTGCTTATGGATACTATAAAAAAAGTACTTGGAATGGTAATAAATGGTGCCTCAAAGACTAAATTTAACTGTGGTAAACTTGGACCATAATCACTACTGGTACTTTCTTTGAACATCCACATTGATGCTTTAGATGTTTTAGGGAACACTGTATTTTTCACATCAGATAAATTGTATTTTCATTTCAGACTATGTCATTATCAGACCTATGGGCAGTTATCAATCACCTTGTGACTCTGAGTCATGAATCACTGTTATTAGGGGTCTGCTAGGGTTTAGTTAAAAAATGAAAAAAAACCCCTAACAATTTGGAAGTTGATGGTATTTCACATAGCAAAAGATAGTACAATAAAGAAATCATCACCCCCTCCAAAATAAATAAATAACAAGGACATTTTAGAGAACAAAGATATTGCAAATAAAATAGCATAGTAAATTTATAACAGAGTTCAGATTTATAACCAACTTTCTTATATTGACACTTTAATTTTTAGTAGTCAAGAAATTGTACATAACCAAGTATTCACAAAAATATAAATAAGAAATTGTTTCATCACTTATTGATTTTTTAAATATAATAAAATATCTGCTACAATATAGAAAAAATCTATCCATTGTTTCTGAATATACATACATATATAAAGAGTGTTTTTTCATATAAATCCTAGAAGTTATTCCTCTAACCAACTATTAATACTTTATGTTTAACCATGTAAAAATTGGTATCTTCAGTGATTATATAAAAAGTTATGATTAATAGCATGCCTTTTTCTACTTTGTGTTGTTATAACAGAATGCCAGAGACTGGATAGTTTACAAAGAAAATAAATTCCTTTATTACAATTTGAGAGGCTGGGAAATACAATATGAAATTGCCAGCATCTGGTAAGGACCTTCTTGTGGGGGTCATTCCATGGTGGAAGGCATATAGTCCACGAAAGGAAGCAAGAGAACACCAAAATCACTTTTACAACAACTCACTCTGATGATAACAAGCCCATTCCCATGATAACCATATTAATCCATTCGTAAGGGTGATGCCTTCATGGCCTAATTACCTCTTAATAATCCTACTTCTTAATACCTTCACAATGGTAATTAAATTTCAACATGAGTTTTGGAGGGGATATTCAAACCATAGCACTTTACTCCTGGCCCCCCAAAGCTCATGTCCATCACACATACAAAATACATTCATTCTATCGCAATGGCCTTAACATCTTAACTCATTCCAGCAACAACTCTAAAGTACACAATCCAGAGTCTCATCTAAATCAGATATGGATAAGACTCTAGGTACAATTTATCCCAAGGCAAATCGCTTTCTGTTAATGAGTGTGTGAAATTAACAAGTTACAATATACAGTGGTGAGACAGGCATATGATAAACATTTCCATTCCAAAACGAAGGAATAGCAGGAAGAAGGGAGTACCTGGTTTTAAGTAACTCCAAAACCCAATAGAGAAAATAGCACTAAGTCTTACAGGTCCAGAATAATCTCCTTTGACTCCATCCTAGGCTCATGAGGGTGGGGGTTGGGCCCCTAAGCCTTCAGAAAACCCTTCCCTCATGTCTTCAGTGGGCTCAGTTCACACTTAGCTCTCTCAGGTTGGAGTGTTGGGCCTGCAGCATTCCTGGGCTGGTGCTGCACAACGGTAGATTTATAGTTCTTAGGTATCGTCCAGGCAGTGGTTTCACTTCCACCCCTCCAGTAGGCATTGCCTTAGTTGGAGTTCTCTGCAGTGGCTCTGACTCTGTGACATGTCTCTGCCTGGGTCCCCAGGCTGTCCACAACTTGCTTTAAAATCTAGATGAAGGAAGCCATGATCCACAGCCCCCGCGTTCTGTACATCCGCAGGATTGGTACCACGTGGAGATTTCCAGGGTTTACAGCTTGCATCTTCTGGAGCCGCCAGTCAAGCCACAACTGGGCCCAATTGAGCTATGGCTTGAACTGCCAAGTAGCATTGTCCCAGAATGTGAGAGGCAGACACCTGAGGCAACCCTAGGGAGTGAGCACCCTTCAAAACCATTCTGCCCTTCTAGAGCTCTAGGTCTGCAATGGGTAAAGCAAACCTGAAGCTATGTAAAATCCCTTCATGGTCATTTTCCCATTATCTCCATTATCTCTTCTATTCATACTACATCTCTTTACTAGATCTCTCTTTATTCATACTACAATCTCTTTAACAAATAGTCACTTGGCTATACAATTGGTTTACCCTTTTGGAATTTTTATTATTATTATTATTTATATGACTAGGCTAAAAATTTTCAAAATATTTCCATCTGCTTGTCTTTTAATTATAAATTCTGTCCTTAAGATATTTATTTCTATTGCATCTTGTTGTATGTAGTTAAAAGTAGTCACATAGCTGCTTCAATGTTTTACTTAGAAATTTCTACAGCTGGGTATCTTAGTTCATTGCTCTTAAATTTCACCATGCATAAAACCCTAATACATAGGTATAATTTAGCCAAATTCTTTGCCACTTTGTAACAAAGATGACCTTTACTCCAGTTCCCAATAAGACATTTATCTTCTCCATCTGAGACCTCACCAGAATGACCTTTATTGTCCCTATTTGTACCAACATTCTGGTCATGACCACTTAAATAATCCCTAAGAAGTTCTAGACTTTTCTTCCATCTATTCTCTTCTTCTGAGACCTCACCAGAATTGTCCTTCATGTTCCATTTATAGAATGTTAGGCTTTTTCTAGGCTTTCTAGGCTTTTCTAGATTTTATTTTTCTAGTCCTGTTTTAGCCTGCTCCTCCAAATTCTTCCAGCCTCTACCCATTATTCAAGGATACGTCTACATTTTTGAGCATTTGTTATAGCAACAGCCGCTGGAGGCTGAGAAGTCTAATATCAAGATTCAGCATCTGGTGATGGCCTTCTGGCTATGTCATCCCATGGTGAAAGGCAGAAGGGCAAGAGAGTACAAGACAGCAACCAAGAGAAGACAGAACTTTGTTTTATAACAAGGACCTCCTAGGATAACACACACATTCCAATGATAATGACATTAATCCACTCATGAGGGCAGAGCCCACATGGTCTGATCACCTCTTAATAGTCCCACATTAAATATCATCGCAATGACAATTAAATTTCAATATAAGTTTTGGAGGAGACATTCAAATCACAGCAAAGCAATGACATTTAATAATAACATAAAATTTCACTCATTCATTCTCACCTGGCCACATTTTTGATGGAAAAATTGAGCAAAATATAGTATTTTAGTATTGTCTTCCATGGTGAAGTAATAAAGGAAAGTTTCTGAAATATTCAATTACCTAAATATCCTTATATATTTATCCTTAGATAAATAAATATCATTAATTTATCTCTAGTCATAATTAATTCTAAATTTAACTCCAAATCCATATCTCATCATCACATCTAAAATTATTCATTTTCATGAACTCATAACATGCTGGATATGTGACCTAGAAATCCTATCCAATCACTTATTAATATGTATATTTAAAGCAAATAGGTAATTATTATAAGAGGTATCTAATACTCATTGTTTAAGCTTTTAGAATCTAAATTGAGTACTAATTTGTAGAACAGTTTTAAAGGACTACTGGCATGCAAATTCATCTCTATATCTTGTCATGCATTTAGTGCTTTTGACATGTTTACTAGTTATTTTCATAAATCTGCCAGTTTATGTGATACTTTGCTTTGCAAATGCCATTTCCACTCTGCAAAGCTTCTTTACTTTCTGATTTGTTTAATCAAATTTACTTATCCTTCAAATCTCAGCTCAAATGTCATATTTCTATAGAGACTTTCTATAATACATAGTTGTTCTCAGTCACTCAACCCTAATGGAAATATTTATTTATTCTTCTGAGTTTTATGAGTTCTTTGTTGGTAAGTTGGCGCTTACAACATTCATCTAATATCTCCTTTTTTGTTCTTATTATTTTTGTTATCATATTCATTATCATCACTACTGCCATATAATTTTCATCTTGATAACTATTAAGAGCCATGGATTGAGCTAAGAGCAAGATGAAAATATCATTTAATCCTCACATAGAGCTCTGATTTTTACACTCTTCTTTGAATCTTTCCTTCATAATTTTTTAAGTAATAAACTCTATTTTTAGAACAGTTTTATCCTCACAAAAAAAATTAAGTAAAGAGAGTTTCCACATACTCCCTCTCTTGCTACATATGGTTTGTCCTATTATTTACATCTTGTATTGGTATGGTATACTTGTTACAATTGATGAACCAATATTGATACATTATTATTAACTGAATTCCATAATTTACATTAGGGTTCATTGTTTGTGCTATACAGTCTATCGGTTTTGACAAATATGGAATGACATTTCAATCATCACTGTATCATACAAAATAGTCTTACCATCCTATAAACCTGTATTCCTTCTTTTTGTCCCTATTCCTACACCCAACCCCCACCAACTATTAACATTTTTGATGCCTCCATAGTTTTACCTTTTTCCTGAATGTCACATAGTTGGAATAACACAGTATGTGTTTGTTTATTCATTCATCTCTTGAAGGATAGCTTGTTTCCAAGTTTTGACAATTATGAATAAAACTGCTATAAACATTTATATGCAGGTTTCTGTGTAGATGTAAGTTTTCAACTCATTTGAGTACCAAGGAATGCAATTTTCGGATTTTGTAGTTAGAATATGTTTAATTTTGTAAAGAACTGCCAAAGTGTCTTCCAAAGTGGCTGTACCATTTTGCATTCCCATCAGCAGTGAATGAGAATTCCTGTTGCTCCACATCCCACTCAGCAGTTGGTACTGTCAGTGTTCTAGATTTTGGTAATTCTAACAGGTATGTACTGCTATCATATTGCCATTTTTATTTGCAAACCACTGATAACATATGATGTTGATCTTTTCATATGTTTATTTGCCATTTGTATATCTTCCTTAAAAAGGTATCTGTTGAGATCTTTTGTCCATTTTTAGTTATGTTTTTGTTTTCTTCTTGTTGAGTTTTATGAGTTCTTTGTGTATTTCGAATACCAGCCCTTTACTGCATATGTATTTTACAAAGATTTCTTACGCCCTGTAACCTGTCTTTTCATTCTTTGAGCAATATCATTTGCAGATCAGAAGTTTTTAACTTTAATGAAGTCCAAATTATCGGTTTCATGAATTATTCATTTGCTGTTGTATCTAAAAAGTGATTGCCAAACTGAGGTAACTAGATTCCCCCCATGTTATTTTCTAGGAGTGTTACAGTTTTATATTTCACATCTAGATCTATGATCCCTATTGAATTAATTTTTGTTGGAAAGTGTAAGTTCTGTACCCCATTCATTTGAAGTTATATTTTTGTTACTGTTATTACTGGTGTTTTATTTATAGTTAAACAAACTATAATAAAAATCATACAATTATCATCTGAGGGGCATTTATAAGCATTAAATGATAGAATTATATTTGTGCTCAATTCTATCTGGTTTCAAAGTCAGTGAGATTAGTTATCATGCAATGTAATTGGCTTCAAAGCTCAGTCATCTTTGCAAAGCCTACCTATCATAATCCTTGGCACATAGCAGGCCCTTATAAATCTTTGGTAAAAGAATGATTAATGATCTAAAAAGAAAGATGAAGTTGATGTGACATAATCAAATACCAGGAAAATCAAATCTGGTATGTGGGGGATTTTTGTTTATGTATATTTTGGAGTAAGCTCAAATTTTTTAAGCACATACTTTTTAAAATAACATAGACATAGCTTATTGTTCATAAATTCAAAATAGTTTATATATGTATAGGAATATTATAAAAGATAGCTAAATAGATGACAGATTATAACAATAGAAAAAAAGCCATGGTGAGTTTTGGACTAGAGACATTTTATACAGTTTTTAACAAAAACTAGGCACTATTACTGACATTTAGGAAGACAAAAGGAATTTTCTAAAAGTGTTTTAACTACACATTAACCTTCAAATGGAAGGTACATAGAAGGCAAAAATAATCAATTTTATAGCCTTAAAATTATGCTCTCATAATGATATTTTTACTCAAACACCAATTAAATTTTTTAGATGGCTTAACAACTTAGCTCATGCACATTCATATTTAGGGTTCTATGAAATCATTAGCTAATAACTACAAAAGTAGAAGATTTTTGTCATAAAATTGAATGCCTGCTTTCCATGGCAAGTTACTGAAATAGGTAGATATTCTTTTCAGCTAATTAATTTCTGGAAGCTACATCCTCATTTATTATCTGACAGGCTCACAATAACAATACATGCCCTTGTGATGATGAGAATCAGTATTATATCTTTAAAAAATGCCTTTTCACAGAATTATTTTGGCACTGGCAATTTGTGCAGCATCAAGCAGCATAATTGTTTATGAGATAGAGACACATGCTTGAGTTATTTTAAACTTTTATAATATGCATTTACATTCTCATGTGTTATGACACTGAACATTCCTCTGAAAGTACTAACGTCAGTAATTTGGCATAGTTACCGTACAAGAAAATATATAGAAATGTTAGTTTTTTCCTAATATTTTGAAATTAATCCAAAATAAAATAGGAAATATTTTATTCACTTTTTTCATAGAAAAATAGCCTCCTTTTTATGTTCACTTAAAAGGAAATAAAAGTTTCCCTTATTTCCTACAGTCACAATTGACCCAACAACTAAGCAAACTAGATTGATGTCTGTGATTCTATTTGAGCGAGACCACCAGACCCTTTTCTCTAGGTATATCTGTCTTGAAATTTCCTTGCTTATTATTTCTACCACTCTAAAAATTTTCTGTTGGATTCTGTGACATCACTGAAGGAAGACAAGTCTTCCGGAAAATTATTAATGACCCTTCAAAGTCCTGACCTCCCGAGTTATGAACATTCATACACTATCATATAGAGAATGTTTGCTTTTATTTCTCCCAGAAATATTTGTTCCTCACATGCCATAGGTGTAATATTTGCAGCCCTCTATTTCCTTAATGGTAAAACTATTTGCACCCATTCAAAGGATATAAATAGTTTCACGTCTCCTTTAGACAGTTAAGTGCAAGGAGAAGGTCCTGAATTTGATAGAAAAGGTAACTGAATAGCCAAGAAACTTTCAGAGAGATTTAAAGCACTATTTTTCTATGTGATTACATTCCAAAAGGGATAAATCTCACGTTTTAAATTTGAAAACCCTTGTCATCTCTTCTCCCGGAGATACTTATTTACATTCCAAATAAGAAGAACCCAGAATCTTTCCTGCTTTTTTCTAGAGAATTTATTTACGTTGTGCAGTGAGTGTTTCTCTTCCTTCCTCAGGAAAAGTGAAACCACAATGGTTCCTCTCCTGAATAAACATCTCGAGTCATATTTCTGGGGTTCTTCACTTATAGTACAGCACAGGTGGGTGAAGGAAGACATCTGGGTCTCATCGTATCACCACAAGACCAATGGAAATGATATATTTATTTCTGTGAGTAGCAAGCAATTTTCAACTGCTCCAGAAATATCTTTTTACTTTCAGTTTAATAGTAGTAAACGTAGACATTAAAATCTTCTCTTAGGACATCACCTCTGACAATCATACGTCTTTGATACCAATAAGTGAAGAAGGAACCATCACCTCCCATAACTATCTGAATCTTATGTTTTTTCTCAGTTTTTAGATGACAAGCACCTAGAAAAAGTATTTTGTATAATTTTGTAAATCATTATATGATCTCAAACTCATACAAATATTTTAAAGTGAGAGGGTTACTAATAGCTTAATTATCTAGTTTTTAATTTTAAAAAATAAGCTATATAATAACTTAAAAAGTTGAATGGTGAGTAACACTGCTATAAAAAGCTCTATTTCACTGGAAAAAAACAGGCAAGTCAGGCAATGAAAGACTTGGGAGACAATGTCACAGATACTCACCTTTTAAATTCTTTTGTAGATCAGTTAACCAATCAGGAATTTTACCTACAATATAATAATTGCAAAACTGTGGGGGCTTGTGTATTAAATATCTTCATTTAGTGTTTCTAATGAATTTTCTGGGTTATGAACTTCTTTATTCTATATCATTTGATTATTCCAAAACATGTTTTTGAGTCTTAGTGCTTCGGGAAAATATAGATTATATTTCTCCCTTAATAGATATGTGAACGGTAATTTCTAGGAACAAGAGCATAAAGAAATAAAACTTGTGACCACACTTCAGTCATGAACTTAAATGTGTTATATTGACTATTCATGAAATAGGATACACGTCGTCTTGTGCAATGGACAAGATGACTTAAATTTGACATCATGAAACAAACTACTACTTGGCCTTCAGTCAAACTGACTTCATTTAATTCTAGCCTTGAGGGTTCTATATTCATGAATACCAAATTATATAAGTAACTGGCTTCTCTTTCCTTGTGGAGAAAGCACTATTAATTGTGAAAGTCATTGGTTTTTCAGGGAGCAAATGAAGGCTCCATGGGTTTGTGAAATAATACACAAAATATTAGAACTATGTAACTGTTTCTCTTCCAGAGAAATCAGTCATAATTGCTTCCTACTTCAGAGTCAACCTCTAAAGGAGAGCTCCAAATGGGTGAAGATGATGCTGATTGCTATCCCACAGGATAAAGTATGAATGCAACATTTATGAGAATTTTTACAACAAAATGCAATTAATTTCAATATGAGGAGTCTGGTTCCTGGTTACAAGTCTGGATATGATTTTTCAGGCCTGACCACAGGAAGTTAGAAAGGTCTTGCCTAACAGGGTAAAGCAGCCACCCCTACACAGACTTGGTGCACAGCTTCCACACTGTAGTCTCTGCAGGGAGTTGGTGTCAGGGACTCAGACCGCCCGCCATCTGTTCATGCTCTTACACATATTTGGACTCTTATTTCATCCTAGGTCCTCTTATTGTACCTCTGCTGAGGCCTCCTATGAGTGTAGAAGGGGGAAACCCTGTAGAAACTTTTCTACTCTCTGACTCAGTACTCAATGCTTTTCTACTGTAAGTCCTCTCCTCTCACCCTGGTCCTCTGATCCCAGGGTCCATAAAATTGTTGGAAGGTTTTGGCTGGAGGGGCTCCCTCCACTGTGAGATGATGTACACAGCTGTACTGATCCACCTGACCTTTCCACTGCAGTGCCATTCCATAAGGGAAAAAAGAACAGAGCAGAATTGGCATTTTTTTTTCCTGGTTTTAGCCTCTTGCTTAAAGTATGACAGTAAGTGATTAAAGGCTTAACTCTTATTTTTGATTTGTTGCTTCAACAGGTACTTAACACTTGACAGCTCAACTCTTTCTATCTAGATACATTTAATCCTCTCTAAAAAGAAGCAGGAGAGTATTTATGCCAAACATATATATTTTTATTTTTGATCACATAAGTTCAGATACTTTTTTCTTAAATGAAAAAGGGTTTGTATAATTCTATTTATTTGAAAATAACTAAATACTTTTCATTAATCTCTCATTTCTCTGTAGGTCAAATGGAATCAGTAAATTCATTAAGAAAAATGAGATTCCAAAGCCATATAAATTGATTTATAATATTTTGGTATCTTGACATGTGTCCTAGTGTACCTAGACACCAGAAACCATGGATGTTATATCAGAAAAATGTGATGCTTTAAATTAATAAGCTAACATAAATTTGTGATAGGAAAATTATGAAATGCATAAAACTGCAATGTGACTAAAGTAACTCATAAATAAATTCCCTCTCTGTTATATATGTGTGTTTATGTACATGTGAATACATATTTTATATGGGACATGATTTGAATTAAAGTGATACAGTTTTGCATTACTAAGTTACTTAATTCTTTAACCAAACATTTATGAAATCCTCTCAATATGCCATTTTCTACAAGTCCTCAAAATTATTTAGAACCATAATTTTTGAACTCCAAATAATATCCCATCAGAAAAATTCAATATGCTTAATAATTCTAATTTAGAAATAAAGTTGATTTGACTTTCTCTACATTATGAAAATGTTAAATAATTGTATTTGAAGACATGCCTCTATTTCAACAGAATAGATTTCAACAAATGAAAATATTTTATCAAATAATATAAATATTTTAAATATTTTTGATACATAATTACCAAATTGCTTTTCAAGTAGTTACACCAAATTAGAGCTCACAGGAGGGCATGAAATAATCAAAAATTCTTCCCAGATTATTTTTTACTTTTCATGTAAAAATTTAGAAGCCAATTTCATGTATGACAATGTGTTTTTCTTAATCCTATTCCTTAGACTAATAGAAATAATTTTATTATAATGTTTATGTAAAATGTATTTAAATGACATAATAATCTATGTGTTATTAATGGAACTCCTGGATTTATAAGAACTGCTTACGTGTGTCATTTTTTTTTTTTTTTTGCAATTTTTTGGTTTCACTATTTGTCAAATCTATTGTTTTCTCCCCAGCCATTTCTCATTTTGAGACACAAAGGAGCTACGTGTAGTTACATCCTCTAGATTATGAAAAGACACTTCAGTTTTAAAGTAGCCAAAATTCAATTGATGATCTTTAGCATAATTTTGGACAAAACTCTATATTTTATATCTTGAAGACTGTCATATATTCATCTACTCCTGGAAGAAACCTGGATGTTGCCCTTAATTTCTTCTTCCCCTTTACACTTTCTATTAGTTGATCGATCAAACTTCTTTATTTGTAACTCTCTCTTTTATTTGTTGTCTTCTCCACATTTTCATGTCAATTTTCTTAAAATATTTCCTTGTAATTTCTTGCTTGGATAACCCAGAATAATGTGTACAAAAATATTGTAAAAATTTAATAAAACTTTGATAATTTTATTAAATAAATAATTAAAATATCTTGCAACTGGATTATCATTCAATAAAATAAAAGGAGGGTGTTATTTCAAATGTCTGTTTACAAAATGCATTAATTCCTTTCCAATAATATCTAGATACAACCTGACTTGTAGCAGGCCTAAGATGGTTCATAGTAGTTTTGTCACTGTTTACCCTCCATCCTTACTCTTGTACACTCTACCTCATGCGTATATACTTTCTGTTGGTCTGAGATTTTGCCAAGTTTTCTCTAGCTTGCCATTCCATGTGTTACTCTTCAGGAGCAAATGCTAATCTGTCTGCAAAATGGTACTAACCTCAATGGTATCATATCTACTGAGTAACATGTTCTCCAAAGGGATTGTAAGAAGCCAGACTAGGTACTGGGGACTGGGGTGGGGGGGTCACATTTTTAAATATAGTCTCTGAAATTGGATCATTCTATGGTAATAAGTCAATAAGTATATAGTGAAAATTCATTGGAGAGGCAGTGTTAAAACAAAAGATGTTATGATATAGAAATAAATGAGAAAGGGTATTTTTTTAATGTTCACTCACCCAAGAAACAAAAACATACATTTTGCAGAGGTCCCAGCCCCGCCTACAGTCCTCCCTATGTCCTCTACCTAATTTGAGACTCTCTCTCTTTCTCTACACACACACACATAGACACATGTACATATACACATACATATACATATGAAACAAAACTTTATATTGCCCCAGTAATTCTATACAGGGAGTGGGTTTTACTGGGTTATTCTATCTTTAATAAAGTACTTCCTTTTTGAAATAATAGCTATTTTTAAAATCATAAGCACTGTTTAAAGTAAAGCTAATCTATATAACTGAGAAACAATGCTAGAGAAACTGAGGTGTGAACAAAATTCCAGTGATACACAGAAGGAGAAACAAGTCGTAACACTTTTAAGTATATTAAACTATACTTGGCTATGTGCATTTACTTTTATTAATTGCAAGTTTTATGCAACCTAAATATAGGTCAACTCTTTCTAATAAAATTTAAGTATCTGAATTGAGATATTTTGAAAACATAAAATAAATATTCAAAACTTAGTATACAAAAAGAATGTCAAAAGCCGGGCATGGTGGCTCACACCTGTAATCCTAGCACTCTGGGAGGCTGAGGCGGGCGGATGGTTTGAGCTCAGGAGTTTGAGACCAGCATGAGCAAGACCTAGACCCCATCTCTACTTAAAAAGAAAAAAAAAATATAAAGAAATTAGCTGGACAACTAAAAGTACATATATATATATTTATATATACTTCTGTAATTTATATATATATATATATATATTTAGCTGGGCATGGTGGCGCATGCCTATTGTCCCAACTACTCGAGAGGCTGAGGCAGTAGGATTGCTTGAGCCCAGGAGTTTGAGGTTTCAGTGAGCTAGGCTGATACCACGGCACTCTGACCCAGGCAACAGAGTGAGACTCTGTCTCAAAAAAAAAAAAAAAAGAATGGCAAATATTTCATCAATCATGTGATATGGATTTTATGTACAATAATAATATTTAGGATATAATAGTTTTAAAATATATTTTATTTGAATTAATTCACCTGTTTCTTTTTTCCTTTTTTAATGTGGCAATAAAAAATTTAAAACTACACATGGTATCTATTTTTTTCTATTGTACAATGTTGCTCTACCATAATAAATGTAAGGTATAATGGTATGCATGTGTAGAATTCCTTCAGATTAGTTCTTCATTAAGATTGACACAAAAATTTTAAAGAGCATTCTTTCTACAGGCCATAAATTGAATATTTGAGGTATTAATGATAAATGTAAAAAATTCTAAAATGCATAGTTGTTTATTTTTTTTACAAGAGTCCTGAGGGCTGGGGAAAGTGATTTTCTTCAGAACTTCATTAACTATAGCATTAAAAAAAAAAATCTAGTAAGAAGAAAGATGCCTCCAAAGGATGTTATCTTATTATTCATTCCCAAATTCCATTCATCATGACTCTTTCATACTGTAGGCAACTTTATAAATGGAAAATATCCACAACACTAAACATTATCTGTTCAATCTGGTTATCATATACTAACTAGAATTGCTCAAGTTGGCAATCATACATATTTGGTAGACGGCAGAGGCCGTGAGAATCAGAGGGGCTACTGATGAGCTGCTAGTTAAAATGAGGTGTGTGCATGCACATTTGTTTGTCCTTTTAGTGACTATTTTATAGTACTTGCTTTAAACTTCTTTTTATATATCCAGCCAGGTTCTGAGTCAGTAGATTAGTGGAAAACATTGAAATTGTGAGACTCAAAATGAAACTGCTAAGTCAGTGCAAATATAAAATCCATATTTCATTGATGTTTTTTAATTCACATTGGTAAAGCTGATTATAACAAACACATGTATAGTAGATCTAAATTAAAATGTATTTGAGAGAAAATTGTGAAAAAATACGTGTGTAGGACTTTTTAGCAATGTTTCTAATAAAACTCAATTTTTGAAAAGTATTTGGAATCATCTGGAAGTCTAGACACATTAACTGCTTGTTAAGGTTTAATTGATACTCAATAACTTTCACACATATAAAAAGCACAATTGTATAAATTTAGACATAGGTATGTAAAAGTTGCTTCTATGAATTGGTCATGCTTGCCATACCCAACTATAAGAGAGTCGAGAATCCAGAACACAAAAGGATCCAGGACACATAACATTGCTTCAAAAGCGTAATTCTTGGCAAGCCTGAAACCCGTTTTATGTTTTATGATATAAGAGTATTATATTAACCAAAGACACATTTTTTTCTGTATGTACTCTTTATGTTTTTTTTTTTAAACTGGAGTAGTTTTTACAAACTCTTCCCAAAAGAAACTTTAGTGATTCCATAGACATATTTTTTTAGCCAATTGCCTATTACTAGATGTTTTTGCTGTTTCTAGAGTTTATATTACATAAATAACTATGATTTAATTATGTAAATATTACTTAAAATTGCATTAGTCATATATTTCTGTAAGCTTCTTTGATAACTTGTTTTGAAAAACAAGCCCAAAGAATGCAATGACTAGATATGAACATTTTGAAGATTATCATTATAGATGACACTTATTGAGTGTATATGATGGGCTAGGCTATAATCTAAGGATTTAATGGAAATTAAGATGTTTTACTTCACAGTGTACTGTGAGGTATGTGATATCACTACTAGTTCAATTCCTTAGATGAGGAAATTGACACAAAAGGATGTTCAATAATTTGTTCAGGATCATAGGGCAAGTATGTGACAGCGTTGGAATTTTTTTTTGTAGCAAAACCTCCTGTCTCTAGGGCTTTTAACTGCTGTACTGGTTGCATACATATTGCAAAGTTGCACTCTAGAATATGTTTTGAATTATTTCCATGTTAGGAAAGTCCTTGTGACCAGTTTTTTCAGGCATCCAAAGCAGAGTTATTATACTTTATAATAATTGCCAATTTCATGGGTAGAAAAAAATCATACCACAATATAGACTTAGTTTACATTTCTTTGATGAATTCTGAAAATAAAAACTTTGTATATATTTATAGAACCTAAATTTTCAATTACTAATTATCTCTCAGCAACTGAGTAACAATATTTGCAGTGCAGCAAAATTTTAAAATAAGCCAGGATTTTTTAAGACTTTTTTTTTAAATCTCAAATTTCAGTTTTGTCTGTCTGCTCTCAATTAACTGGTTGTCCTTAGGCCAATTCCAGGTTGCAGTGAGCTCACAAATGTCAACTTTTCTTAAAATTTACATCTTTACCACCTTTTCCATAAACATCCACATTTTTAGTTTATTCTTTTCTCTCTCAGAATCTTGTAATCAGCCAAAGACAAAGCCAAACACAAAGCAGATAATCTAGTTCCCTTTTAGATGACTATTCTGCCAATTGTTTATTAGAAAGGCTTTTTAAATCACACTCAATTACATTTTTAGTAATTATTCTTAAATCAGTTTTTAAAAATAACTATTATTTTTTGTATTTAGCATTCAACCATTTCCAAAGGATGTTTTTGGGAACAAGATGATCTACCCAGTGTTATGTAAGTGATACAAAAGAAAAAATAACATTTTTTTCCTTCTTTCATACATAAAGGAGTTCTACTGAGTTCCTACACACTGGGAAGTGTACAGTATCTACTACCATAAAATCTACAAAAAGATTACTTTGGTAGTGAGAACATAGTATACCAGTGGTTTGACCAATACATGAGTGTTCATCATAATTTATGGTACAGCAGACTTCAAATAAATATTTTTGGATGATGAGTAAGTGGTGTATAAATGGATTTTAGTGCAGCTGCTATTTTTTTCTGCATTACAATTCAAGGCTTGGCTAAACATGTTTGAAGCCCTGAAAATGAGGCAAATCACTTCTAGGCTATATAGCAAAAAACACTAATGTTCACGGCACAAGTTTCTTTGTCTAAAATTATCCAGAGAAATATTAAAAGTACTGTAAATTGTAAAAGGAGTGAAAAAAGTTAGAGCTATTTAATTGGATGTGTGTATATATTAATATATATATAATATATACATACTCCCATTCCATGATATGTAATTCTACTATACCTTACAAAGTGTACATTTAAAGCAGGGCATATGAATGGATTTGCTTTGCCACTGGCAGAATTTCAGATACATTTAATTGTGATTACGACCTTTCACTCCTGATCTTTAGCCTATGAAGCAGCCTATAGAAAAGTCCAACATCTTTCTTTAATTACACACTTGAAATCAAACAGCTCTCATGTCAGGATGAAAATTGTAAGTTGTTGAGTGAGTTTCAACCTCCCATTTCCCAAAAATGATAAAATGAGGCTCTTTTAAAAACCACCAAAGGCAAGTAAAACTCCAAAATCTCATTCATCAGTGTCTAGCTGACTTCCATCACAATAGTGCACTCAGGGTACCATTTGGTGGCTACTTAAGATAATTTATCCAATCATCCCTCTTGCTCAATTATTTCACTTCTGTGGAGCCCTAGGTAGAATTTACATGATCAACATTCTAGCCTCACAGAAGAACTGACTATATATAATTTACTTGGGCAGGCACGGTTTTCCTATGCCTTTATCAACTTTTTATTTTATTTTACAGTGTAAAAGCTATGTGCCTGCTGTGATATGTAAAGTAATCCTAGATAATGGCACATGTGGCTTTTTCCTGAAAGCAATAAAATGAAAGAAAACACTTCCCATATGTTTTGATTTCTTTATTGGAGTGGAATATATGGTTTGTTTTATGGGGACTTTATCTGGAAATGATATATAATATCACCCATCTTTTTTAAGCTATTATTATGTATAAGTGAATCACCAATGTATGTATTTTTTTTTTATCTTGCATTGCCTAGACCATCCACATACTACAGAAAAACTGAAACAATACAGTTATATTCCAGCAAACACACAAGAATTTCCTCCAATTAAAACCTTCATGACAATCTGTTATTGTCCTGGAAGTAAAGGAGTTGCAGCAGTATGCTCAGTAGTGAGAACACATTCAGAAAAACAGTGTTTATTATGTTTCAGAAAATGGTTCTCAGTTATCAGCATGCATTATTTTAGTTGTTTTTTTTTTTTTTTTTCTGATAAATGAACTAACCTGGCTGGCATCTGACAGGTATAAAGTATTGTACATGTACTCCTCCATGGGACACCTGTCAAAATCCCTCAAAAAATATTGGTCTCCTGCAGCCCTTTTGTTTATAATTCCTCTAACATAAGGCTATCATGATAGCCTATACTCTCCTGCAGACAAACTAGTGACTAGATACATTAGCTCTTCTGGAGTTGTCCGAAGGTTTCACTTACTGCTAAATCCTCCCACAGGGCAAACAATAGCACTTTACTTTCTCAATTTGAACTGTTTACTGTGTGTATTTCCAAGAATTTTTTGTCAGTGGAAGACAAGCAGTGATCTCAAGAGTTTATATATCCTGACAATCTTCTTAAAATTCACAAATGTAATATCACTATCAATCTCAAACTTTAAAAAATAAAACACTACTCCCTCAAAGATGCTAACACCAGAAAGTGTAAGAGAAAATGTAAAAGTTTCTAATTTTCAAGATATTGTTAGTTATTTTAGTGTGAAGCTGATTTTGTCATGTCATACTTGTTCCGTGTTAACATTTAAATTAATGTTAACAAAAATAATAAAGCCATGTCCACAAAAGAATCAATCTAAATATTTTAATAGAAATAGAGTCTAAAATATTTTTTTTTAATTAAAAGAAAACTAATTTCTCTCTTAAAACTTTTTTACTAGGGTAAGGGGAGAGCTTGGTATTTTTGTCCTTCAGTAAAATAATCTCATAGTGTACTTATACCAAAGAGCTATAGCAAGAAGCTAAAGATTGTAGATCACTTTGCATACTTTAAAATTTTACTGTTTTAGTAAAATTATGATAATATTGTTTTTAAAACATTTTAATATATAAAAGTTGAAAGGTTTAGCAAATTTTAACTATAAATAAAGTAAAATGACAGTGATCAGTAGATTGCACCTAAATGACAAAGTTTTTTGGTAGCATATGAGTTTCCAGATACATCCTTTGTGTCAGGAGGGCATGTACTGTGTTTGCATGTTGAGAGTACTTCAACATGCAAACATGCATTAGTAACTCACTTCAACATGCAACATGCAACATGCATTAGTAACTCACTAATTGGCTGATTTTTTTGGAAATTCCCAGAAGCAAGGCTAGGTTGGTGATAAGCTTTCTTAGAATAGCTCAATTGTTACTTCCGTTCATAAAAGGAGAGCTTTCTATGTCCAGGTCTATGGAATGCCAAATATTCAGATGAAAATTGGACAATTCAGTCACTTCCCTGTTCTTTCTCAATTTCAGAATACTTTAATTTCCCAATTTATATCATGGCAATTAGAGGGTTTTTTTTCTGTATTAATAATATAATATGTGTTGAAGTTTTAGTTACAAATTCTTTAAATCCTAATACTTTTTTCTGATTTAAGTAGTAATTGGTGGAAAAACTAAGTAAGATTCTTTAACAAAGAACAAAAGTAAAGTTCTCAATCAGGGGAGAAAGAGAGAAGAACGCCTCATCCCAGGAAATTTAAATATCATTAGAAATCATCTAACACTAATATGGAGAAAAAAAGCATCAATGAGGTTTGACATTGACACATGTATCTATTGCATATCTAAGTAATATTATAGATGCACTAAAACAAACAGATGAGTAAACTGAGAGTAATAAAGGCTAACTAATTTCCACAAGGTTATCTAGAATTTGAGTTCCAGCAGTACGACTTAAGAGTCCGGCCATTGAATTACTTCTGTATTACCTACACAGTTTTCTTTGGGTAAACCTATGACTGACATTTCAAAAGTGCTATTAAGGACTGCAGTTGCTAAAAGGAGGACACTTGTGGCTCAGATGCGGTCAACACCATTACTTGGCGGATCCTTAAGGACCTCATTATTTTAAACTTAAAAAAAAAAGTCTTTTTTTTTTCAAACAATGCTTCTTTTTGAGCTTTCCCAAGGAGAAGTGCTACAAAGCAGCCACTGTGCATACTGAACGGCCTCCCCCTGTATCGCTTAATTGAGAAAGTACACAAACGCTCTCAGTCCAGCCAGACACCAGGCCGAAAGGTTGTGCTGGCTGCAACCGAAAGATTAAGGACTGGTATCTTCTAAAGGCACTGGACAAATACTGGCATGAAGACTGTCTGAAGTGTGCCTGCTGTGACTGTCGCTTGGGAGAGGGTAAGAGAGGAAGTCCCATATAGAGCAAGCATCAATCTGGGTATCAGAACACACAGAGTCTGCCAGGTTTCCATCACTGCTACTAATGACTGTGAGATCTTAGATGAGCCACTGCTGCCTCTCTGCTTCCCTTTCCTCACCTTTAGAATGAATGCCACCCACCACCTCTCAATAGGCTCTTCGGTGTAACGGGAAACTGTACTGCCTGTATAGTAAGCTCATCTCTGCTTTTGAGATGGTGATGCGTGCCAAGGACAATGTTTACCACCTGGATGGCTTTGCATGTCAGCTTTGTAATCAGAGATTTTGTGTTGGAGACAAATTTTTCCTAAAGAATAACATGATCCTTTGCCAGAGGGACTACGAGGAAGGTTTAATGAAAGACGGTTATGCACCCCAAGTTTGCTGATCTAGCAACGTCACCCCATTAAGAATACAAAGCACTACCTTCTTTTATCTTTTTTGCTCCACATGTATATAAGAATCGACACAGGAGCCTACTGCATAGCGTAGATATAGGTAAGTAGGATGGTTATATGGAATAAAAGGCGGACTGCATCTGTATGTAGTGAAACTGCCCCTGTTCAGAGTTGAATATTTACTATTAAAGAAAAAAACAATGTACATATTGCTGGATTTTTTTGCTTGCTATTCATTTTTTGTGTCACTTGGCATGAGATGTTTATTTTGGACTATTGTATATAATGTATTGTAATATTTGAAGCACAAATGTAATACAGTTTTACTGTGCCAAAAAAAAAGTGCTGTTAAGTGTATGGCCAAATAAAATATATGCATTATTGGTGAGATTAAACCGTAGCATTAAGCAATAATAACAAACGAAAAATATGTCACTGAAACTTTGCCAATTATTTAAAAATCTACAGCGATTAAGCAACTTTACAAACAAGACCATCATGTTCTGTTTAATAGTCATTGTTTGATAAACCAATTTTAATTCATTTTACTATAAAATAAAATGCATATACAGAAACAAAGTAGAATAAGATAAAAATTTACTAAATGAACACTAATAAAATTGTCAGCTTTGTCAAGAAGCAGTTTTGGCAGTAATTCATAAGATTCATGTGTGTTTTTTCCTCATCAGATACAGGGGTCCCCTGACCTCATTGAGTTAATCACTTTTTTAAATTTTTATGTTATTGATTTTCTTGCCTTAATCATTTACCTTGTGATTTCTTCCTTGATACATGAGTTATTCAGGAGTATACTGCATAATCTCTATTTACTAGTTGACTGTTTTTATCTCAATTATTTCTAGTTTAATTTTGTTTTTAACTTGAGAAAATCAGTCATGTAGTGTTTTTTCTTTTTCTATCATAAAAGATTTTGTGTAAAATTTAATATTTAGATTACTTTGGCAATGAAACTGCCTGGGCCTTATTTTTTATAAAAAATGTTATGGATTATTCTTATTCTTTGAATTTAGGATTATTTATTTTTCATTTTTCTTGAATCCATTTAATAAGTTATATATTTCTAGAAGTGTATACATTTCATATAAATATTCAAAATTTAAAGTTTTCCATAACTATTTTTATTCATTTCTTTAATATCTCTCATTTAATTTGGTAATATCTTTTGCAAAATTCTGATCTTTGTGTTTGTGTCTTCTCTCCATCATTCCTCTCTATCTTCAACCCTCCTTGTTTTTCTTATTTTTTTCCCCAAATGACTCTCATCATTTTAGTTAGACATTGAAAAAGATTACTTATTTCCTTATTGACTATTTTTATTATTTGTTTTTTCCTCTACTACTTTTTTCCTAAATTTATTATTTCCTTCCTTGTTTCTACTTTAATTTTAAAAAAATCCTCTTTATAAAGACCAAATTGGATATTTGTTATTTTTTATATTTTTATCTAGATTTACTTACTTTTAAAAATAAATGTTTAATTTTATCATATACATAATCTTTATTTTTTTCCAAAATTATAGATAAAGGCATGTTTTTATTCAAATTACTGATTTACCTGCCTCTTCTGTGTTTTTCTGTGTGACACTGCCATTACTAGTTTAAAACTTTTTTAAATAAATATTTAAGTGCAATTTAAATATTTTTAAAATTTTATTTATATTTCTTTTTGACTTATGAGTGACTTATAGCTATCTTATTTTCTCAATTGCATGAATATTTTATCTTTCTGTTAATAATTTATAATTTGATAATATTGTAATTAGAAAACCTCTATTATTTGCTTTTAATTTTTTAAGCTTTCGATAAGATTTGGTTTATGACCAAGTGCATGACTAATTTGAGATATATTCCATATGTATTCACAGAATAGTTTTCTGTTGTTTGTGGTTCTATACAGGTTTATTTTGTCAATTTCCTTAACCGTGTTGTTCATAACTTGAATATCTATATAGATTTACTATCTGTTTTTATATCAATTACCAAAAGAAGTTTGATAAAATCTTCCTCTTCGAAGCGTTGTCTGCTTCCATTTAGAGTTATGCGATTTCTTTTATCTACTATCACCGTGATAACTAGTTTACATGTTGTTGGCTACTTATAGTTTGAACATTTTTATAGCTTCCAGAAGAAAAGGAAGGAAGGAAATCAATGGGCCAGATTGATCAAAAGAAGGAATCCAGCTATAATATAAACCTGTCACTCTCAGGCACCTTCCTTCCCCAGGTACCCCTGAAGCTGAAATGGCTCAATTCATTTCAAATCATCTGAGATTTACTGCCTCTGTCTCAATTAGTCAATTGATGCGGCTGCTCTGGGAAAGTATTATCTTGGGAGAGGTGGCTGTCTGCAGATGAAGCAATTCCTGAAACCACTGAGAGCTTAAGATTGTAGGCTGTCAACATTCCCAGCAACTAGGGCAACACATCATTCCTTGGAGAGAGCTGTGGGCTAAGAATCTTTATGTCCACTATATAGAACTATGGTGGTTTTCCTTTCCTTTTCTTAGTATTTGTATAAATCACCTCCCATCTCTTGACTCAAATTTTCCATTATATTTCTATATTTTTCCATATATATTTATCATTTTCTCTTAACTAGAACATTTACTATAATCACATATAATATTATTTGCCTAACAAATTTAATTGTAAAATTTCTTAATTTAAGATAAAGGCTTTTTAAAATTGAAGTCTGACTTGACTATTACCACTTTAATACTTGAAAGAGATTTTCACTGAATTAAGAATTCTAGAGTGGCATTTACTTCTTTTAGTTCATGAAAGATGGTATTTCTTAATCTCATGGTATCCGTTGTTGCTCATGGGAAGTTACGTGACACTATAACTGTTGCTCATTATACCCACTCCGCTGCTCCCAGATTCTTTCATGATTTTATAATTGTCATATCTTTTCTACAGTTCCAGTAAGATGATTTAGATGTGGAATTTCTTTATAGTATATTTACAGGAATCCATGGGGTTTCTTAACATTTGATTCCGTCTTTCATGACTTGTCTCCTCTTTCTAATGCCTCTGCCTTCCCTCTCCCTCACAGGATCCAGTGTGTACCACCTATCATGAGCTGTGCGCTTTGTATTTTTCTCTTTTTTTCTTTTTTGTGGAGTGATGTGCAACCTTAAATGAGGTGATTTTCTTCTGATTGATTTAAAATTTGCTTTGACCAATCGGCTGAAAACATAAATAGTCTGGAATCACCTCAAGTGAAGGCTTGGTTATCCATAGGTTAGCAAAGCTTTTAAATCCTAGTCTTTAATTTTGCATTGCGAGTTGTCCATTTGAATTGTTCTCTTAATCTAGAACAATCCTCATTTTGTGTAGTGGGGTTTCTGTTAGAGTACCACATTCTGTAGTTTTTATTTTGGTCGTCTGTGCCCTATTTCTACATGAGAAGATAAGTATAACAGAATACTTGTATTTTCTAGTGGAAAGTTCATAGATACAAAGCAGATTATTCTTTCATAGTTTATTGGTTTTCAAATACCATAAATTTCAGAGTTTTTGTTACTGTAATAAGATATGAAAATAAATGACTGATCAGTTTTTAATATTTTTGAATATGGTCATTGGACTTGAGCATTAAATTTGCTAATTGGTAAAAACAAAAATGTGTACCCAAGACCCAAAGTGCCTCTAGGTTGTTTTACTCTTTGGATACTAACCTAATATTCCTTAGAATTTGGTCTAATAATTTCTTACTATCTTATTAGCTATTAGATGCATTTAAGAGATTTTAAAAATATTTGTTATCCAACTTTCCTCATTATTTTTAGCAAGAGTTTTCCCAAATAGCTCAGCCCACTATTTCTGGAATATGGAAGCTCACACATATACATGAACAAAGGCAAACATATCGGTATTGATTAATAGTGTGACCTAGTTCTCAGAGCCACAGAACAGCAAAGGATTTGCAGCTCCCACAGTAAGGGAATAAATGCTTTTCTCAATCTCTAATATTACTTAAATACAAAGTTAAAATTTTCTTCTTGATGTGATTAACATACAATCCCATTTCCCTAGTCAATCATGAAAGTTCTAAAAGATAGTAACTTCCTATGTACATATTGTAGTTAAAGAGGAGTTTTCATGTGCCTGAACTGTTAATCGACAATAAAGCAACTGCCTTTATATAGTTCAATGTTGGTGAAACATTTGGTAGCATATCATATTGCACTTTCTTTATTATGGAAGCATTTAAAGACACTGACATGACAGTTTTAATTGAAACCTAATTGTTTATGTAATGGCTACACTGCACAAAATTGAAAGCGGCCACAATATCAGTCAGTAATAATGTTCATTCATGCTGAGAAAGACTATTTCTTAACAACTATAAGAGAAAGCATATTCACTAATTTCACAAGTTTAAGATCATTCAATCTTTTTAGTCTCAGACAAACAACAAAGAAGCAAATGTGGAAGCAAATTAACACATTGTAGCTGAATCTGTTGCTCTTTAATGTCAAAACAGTGTTCAGAGACTTTCACTTTTAACATTTGGATACATCTGTTACAGACATAAAAGAAAGCATGGGACTGTTTCAAACATGCATTTGCTTGTTGAATCTTACTCTATTAAATCTTCCACTGCATATGCGTTTTCAAATCAAAGTCTTTTTAAAGACAACTTTCAATTCTATTCTCCATAATGGAGCCATGCATATTAAATGATAATCACAAACAAAGAAATGTTTACAAAGTATATTTCCAAAATTAAAGTGTATTTTCTTTTTGCAATAACTTGTCTATATTGCCCTTTTATTTGAATGATCTAAGTTGGGACACAGAATATCAAACAACAAATTCTGAAGTCATTCTTAATAATATTTTATACAGAATAGTATTCCTTCTTAACAAAAATACACATATGTATCCGAAATAACAGGAAAAATTGTAATTTTTGAATTTACCTAAAATCATACTATTTTAGTATCCTTTATGCAAGATGTCCATTTTTTGGAGAAAAGTTATTATTCACATTTTTTGAGCTAGTTTAGTCAATCAACATCAAATTGTTCTGAAGCAAATGGTGAACTTATGCTATAAGAGAATCTCATTTTCTATTACATGAAACTCTAAGTTTTATGTGAAAATTGCAACATTCTATTATTGCTTGTGATCATGCATATTATTATGTATATATTATGCATATATCTTTGCTTATATTTTCCACATTACCCTCTACCCTGTTTGCATAGCCCTTCCACTGGAACAGCAGCCCTATATTAATGTATGTTGGGATCTGATAATCACATTTGTTTTCCTTTTTTTTTTTTTAAGGTGAAGTACATTTTAAAAGTAGTATAGCATCAGAAGGAAACTATAATTATTATTAATATCTAAATCAAATACTAGATGGTCTTTTTCTACATTGGCAATGGCTGCCTCAAGTTGATTTTGCGGGGCAAACAAAGGAAACATTATTAAGCATTAATAATGAGAAAATGTCTTATATTCTAATTTTTATAAAAGTATAGAATTATTATACTTATTCATTTCTATGTTATATTGCATTATAATGCATTAGGCAAATACTTTTAACCAAATATTTTAATTCAAAGTAAAAATGAACATAAATTTTTACTTAGTTAATTTTTTTCAAAAGTCATCAAGACACAAATATAATACATATAATCTTGTTTTCCACTTTATTTTATAACTTTTTGTTCTTTTTAAGCATAGGATTTTTTTCTCTGTTTCCACTCAGGTATAAAAATAGTCACTAACTGTTTGGGAAAAAGTCTTCAACCCCACTGTGAAATTCTTCATAAAGGCATCCTGCCTTCACTAGTAAATTGAATCATACTGTGATGACTGTGAGAAGTAGCACTCTCATCAATTAGATGAATTTAATTTTTAAAGATAAGCTCAGTTTGATAACCATTAAGTGCACCTTAAATTAAAACAAAGAATATACCTTTTTGTCTCAACAAAAAATTAATCCAAAATGGATTTTTAACAAAACACATATATCATAATTTGGTTTGTATGGCATTTATAGATAATCTGTTTAAATCCTCATGGGTGATACATATGGGCTATTAATTATGGGAATAGCCTTCTCTATCCAAACTATGGTAAAATGTTTAGGTTTTTGTTTCAATTAAACATCTTAAAGCTGATTATATGTCCATTGGCTGTAAGACACAAATTTAAAATATAATTAACAAGAGTCACATTAGTAGATTACCAAAAAATAAACAGTAAAATAAAATAAACAGCATACTATGTCGAAGGATTCTAAATATAACATGGTCTTAATAGTTTTACTGCTTTAAAATTTACATTTTTTTCTATATTTGTGGATCACTTGATATAAATCACAAGTACTTAAGCTTTTTTCCCCTACAGTTTGTGCTTTGTTAAAACTAAAGAAAACCTTTAAGCTTTACTGAGGAAAAGAAGAAAATCAGTAAGAGACTATTATATTCCCCAAAAGATAAGGACTTAAGCTAGGTGGAACTGACAATCTACAAAGTGGATACTGTGCAATAAAAGTAAAAGTTGGCCCAAATGGAATGTTTGAATTTTAAATGGCTAAACTCAATATTAAATCTCTGAGTATGTGTACATTTGTATGTGTGCGAGCACATGAGTGAGTGTTTGTATCCTCCATCTGGGATTCTATTCACAAGCATTCTTATTTTAAATGTACATATTAAATTATTTTTTGCAAGCCCACCAAAGATTAGAACACTGCTATGTGCCAAATCAAATTAGAGTTCACATTTTCCAAAGGCCTTCTTCCATCATTTTTACCAAAGTGCAGTTTCTCTCCACAGCATGTAATGCATACAAAATGGCATCAGGCTCACTTCTGAATACATTAGCTTAATGTCCAACTAGCCATTGCCATTTAGTAAAAATGACCTTTACAAATAAACTATCCCTCTGCCAATAAAGGCAAAATATCGCATTCAATCTATGTATACTACTGAATACTGCTTATGATAACTCAGTCACAGCTGAGAGATATGTGATACTTTTTAAAAGAATTTTTTTCACAAATCTGTAGAGTTCAAAAAGCACATTATGCTAAACATGCTGAACACCATGAAGTTTACCAGTAGGGACAAATAATATAAATAATAAATAATAATATTAAATGGAGTTCCACATTTCTTGCAGAAATACAAATACCTTTAGAATTGGAAATACCAATTCATAAATATTATTTAATCTACTCCTTTGGTTTAATCATCTGCTACTTCCTGTACTATACTATGCTTTAGTTATAATGTTATTATTTCGATATTAGTGATAATCTTTCATATGTATTTGCTTTTATAAAAGCTTTTCATTTAGTACAGAATAAACTTACATCTCTTCCTCTCCCTGGTGAATTTTATTTTTCAAGAATGAACTGAAATTTCACCCTTTAATATACTCTTCAATTTGTCTTTCAGGAATAATCTTTAAAATCCTACATTATTCTCCCAAATCACATTTTTTTAACCTTGACACATTGCCATATAACTATTTGTTGAAATATCCCAAATCTACCACCTTTGCCTGTCATTCAAAGTGTAAGCATTGGTTCCATATTTAGTCTCCTTTTCTTTCTCATTCTGAGTCTCTCACTATTGTTTCCTTACCCCTCCTCCAATTTTCACTTCATACTGTGAAAGACTTTGGAAAATGGAAAATCTAATTAGTTTGATTTGGTTCATAGCAGTGTTCTAATCTTTGGTAAGCTTGCAAAAAATAATTTAATATATACATTTCAAATAAGAATGTGTGTGGATAAAATGCCAAATGGAACATATGTACATTTGCGATTTAAGACAAATGAAGTTATGCTGTAAGAGATAGTCAAGGTTAGCAAGCAGATGATTATCTTGTTTTTGCTTTATTCATTCCCAGAATACTAATGATGAAAAATGACCTCCAGTGGCACACACACTTCATGTATTTTATATCTTTTCCTTGATAAGAAGACACCAGGATACACTGGGGGAGTGTGAATAGATAGAAACTGAGAGGTCAAGAAAAAATACAGAAAGGGAAGAAGATCAAAGAGAGAAACGAGCCTGCAGATGCTCATCCAAGTTGGGCTCCGTATAAACTGATAGATGATCTGTGGGGACAGGAAACAGAATGTGGCAGACACTATAATTGTTCCACTCAAGAGCAATATTCTTCTCTTTTTAGTATTGCGAGACTTCATTGGTAGTCTCATTCCCACTGACAGACTGAGTCAGGCATCCATTCTTTGACCACAGGGTAGCTAGTCTGAGTTGAACACAGTAAGAACAACACAGGAAAACAATCAAAGATCCCTACTCTTTTACGATTTTGTGAGCCACTAATCTAATAAAACCTGAAGAAGTTCTACTACTAGACTTATTCAAATTGGTAAAACTTTTTGTGCATCATTTCTTCAAATATTATATCCTCCTTTCCCTGGAACTCTAATTAGACATATCTTAGATCACTTGATAATGTTGTACATGTCACTGAAACGCTGGTCAACGGTTTTTCATGATTTTATTTCACTGAGCTACAGTTTGGATAGTAGCAATTGACTTGTCTTCAAGTTCACAATCTATCCTTCTAAATTTTTAATGTTTGGATTAGTACGTTTAATATCATTTCTGACACTGTATTTAAATCAAAAATCATACTTGTTGATACTAAGAAAAATGACAACACACACACGTATGTCTTTAGATATTCTGCATGGTTGTAAAACTTAAATGGGTAATTGATTTAAACACTACCCTCTCATTTCCTTGACCTTTGCATCTCTAATTATATTTTCCTTTTATATCACCCATCTTTCATTTTTACATCACTAAACAATGTACCTTTTCTACTGGAACTGTTCTAACTATGTAATTGATTTATAAACTGTGAAACACAAACCACAGCTTCTATTTTAATAATTACCATTAATTTTTCAGTCTCAAAATGGGCCTGCCAGTCTGTTGATTTCATATCTATCTATGTAGGGATCTATCCTCTTATCTATTGACCATTTCAGTTGCTCTTGTTTCCATCTCCAACTTTAAGTCAAGAGTCTACTGCATCAACCCAAAATTTTCTGTTTTCTCTTCTCTCTATGTTACGCTACTGTATTAATACCAACTGTGAGTGTGGATGTGGAAATTAAAAATTCAGCAGAGTGACTGTTTTCTCTAATTTGCACTTAATGATTATTGAGTAGAGAGGAACATAAAAATCATAGAATTATGCAGAGGAGTGACCACCTATCTGAGTCCCATTTAGCTTAATAACTCTTATACCTTAGATTTTTTCCAAATATTATTTAATAAAATATCACCTTTCATCAGAAATTTTACCTCATTCCTTCAATTTTTCATCTACGAAATAAGCTGCTTCTGTTATGTAACATGAAATTTTCATGGTAGAAATTTGTTATTTTTTAATCTGCCTTTCTTCCTGTGAGTACAAGCTCAAATGAAGACAAAAACTGTCTATATTTAAAAGTACCTTCTCTCAAGTGTGTTTTATAATACCAGTTAAATAGATGATAAATTATAAATGCCCTTTTAAATTTATGTTATTCATACATATTATACATGTTATATATGTGTATATCTATATATACATATAGATATATACATACATATTATTTACTCTTTATTATAAGGTGAGACAGGGTGACTACTAAGGTTGCAAGTTCCACAACCATATTGCATAGGTTTATATCTGAGTTCTTCTACTTTTTAGAAGTAGACCCTGGACAGATTCTTAAATCTGTCTGTTTCTGTTTCCCTGTCCGTAAGTTGAGTATAACAACATAAATTGTTCATACTGAAGATGAAATGTGTTAACTTTAAAAAGAACTTAAAATAACACCAGCATCATGGGGTTAAATGTCAGTTTTTATAATTACTAAATATTTTATTATTTGTTAAACACAGAAATGAATTAATATGAAAATTAATTTAAAAATTGAGAGAAAGAATGAATAATTCCTCAGGAAAAATTATCTATAGCATCTGGCACAATATTGCTCTTCCATACACATTACCTATGAAAATGATATACTATATGAAATGTAGAAACTGTCAGTAAGGCAGGAGCTGGCAAGACGGGAGACTAAAGACATCACTTGTCAGACTGTCCTGGTGGGAAGGTCTCAGACTAAAGAGAAGTAGAAGAGTTGCAACTCAGGTGTGGATCACAGAGAGAGGCAACAGAGATGGCTAGGGACCCCATGGAGAAAAATTGCGAAGCTGAGAAGGAATAGGATAAAGAGGAAGATAAAGAGGAGAAAATACCAGGGAGGATAAAACCCAGAGAAGGTCTGAGCCCAGTAAAAGAGTAAGGGGGGATTCCCCTCTCCCTCCTACATTTCTTTGGTGAACAGCGCAGCGGACCACTAAGTTTGTTTAAGGCTTTTTCACTTTCCAAAAGCCCAGGCCTGGCAGCAATTAAGGAATAGTGGGGCGAACCAGCAAGCCTCAGAGCTTGGGCAGTCCATTAAGGGCTCCCCTCGTCCCTCGCCCCCCCCCCCCAGGGAGAGTGCCCCAAGAGGCCAGAATGCTGGCTTTCTTACATCTAGACACTTCCTCCCCTGCACCTCACCTAAGTACTACAACAAAGAAATCAGGCTGAGCTTGGGCAGACTGGTAGCCGTGGCTCCTACCCAACCCATTACAACTCCAGTAGTTTAAGCAGAGAAGTTTACGAATGACAGCTACTCTCTGGTGGGCGCGCACTGCAGGTTGAGGTCTCCACAGTGAGTGGGGCCCACACCTCTTTCTTTGAGGACTTGTGGTGGAACAGGGGCACAATTTGGGAACTCCCCACCCACCAGCATTTCACGGGGTCACACACTGGTGGCTGAGATAAGCAAGCCAGTCCTGCCCCCTGGACAGTAGAAGGATACAGGGAAATTCAGGGGAGAAGTCTAGGAGCTGGACTAGGGTGGCAAGGAAGTCCACAAGGACATATTCAACAGGAGAGTGTGATGGAATTCTGAGGAACAAGGATTTGGGAGATTGCCCAACCTCCCTATTGGAGAAAAACCATATTAGATAAGAGTGTGGCATTCAGAGAGAAAACAGTCCAGCCCCTGGTTCCATGGCAACCAAACACCTCATACTCAGGCACACCAACTGACCTGAGTTGCTGTGGCCCCTCCCCTTACTAATTACAACAGGGAAAGAAAGCAGTTTGCACTGAGAAGTTCACAAGCAGTCACTTCACTCCAGTGGGTGCATGCTCTGGGCTAAGGTTTCCACAGACAGAGAGGCCCACACCTCTTCCTTTGAGGACTTGTAGTGGAACAGGGGAGCAGAATCTGGGAACCTTCTGCCTGCCAGCATTTTGCAGAGACGCACGTTAGTGGGTCTGACACACCAACCTGGGAGAGGTTTGAGAGCTGGCCTTGGGAGGAAAGGGAGCACACATGGGCTAAACTGAAGGGACTGTGCTGTGGGGGACCAAGGAGCAGTGATTTGGGAAAGCACTCACCTCCTCCCCACAGAAAAACTGTGCTACAGGATAAGGACAGAAAGATCCCAGCCCACGGCCTTAACACTCAAGCATTTAGGCCCCTCCTTGTGAACAACTATCCCTGTTTGGAGAGCTTGTCCTAACCCTCCTACCAGCATCTGCCCCTAGTGGCCAGAAAAGCAACTTCTAAACCCCACCTAGTCTTTGCAAAGCCTTTCAGGCTCCTGCAACCTAGCCACAAACTGCCTTCTCCTCCTCTCATCTCAGTGGTGGTAGAGATCAAGCAAACCCTTGGGAGCCACAGGGTCCCTCCTAAAGCTGGGGACATGAATGTCAGGTAAATTCTGAATATATAGCTAAAAAAGGATTATAGACTTTGAAAGATACAATGTTTGACCAAAAGTTTAAATATTTTGTTCTAAGAATAAAATAAACTACTGTATTCAATCATTTAACACACACTTATCTTCTTAATCGCCTCCAATGACTTTTTTTAATTTAATTTTTTAATTTAATTTCTCATTCACCTAAATGATAACATCTAGAACTTTTACAAAATCTACAGTGTCTTATACATCATGTCTCCAGCCTTTTATTCCAAACTCACCGTTGAGAGCTTCTCTACGTGTGTCACATACATCAAACATCTTGAGCCACTCACTGTTTCCGGAAAGCCCCCATTCACACTTCTGTGCCATTTTATAGATAGTTTGATTAGTTTTCTCATCCACTCTCTATCAATTCCTATTCTTTTAAGACACAGCTCAAACTTCAACACTATCATTAAGATTTCTTTGCAGAAATAATGAGTTTAGGACAGATTAGAGTAACCTGGAAATATTATATAAAAACAAGTTAGATGAAATATGATGATTTCATCTCCAATTATGGCTTTAATATACTTTATATCTCAATGCTTCCAAATCATCATTACCAGTTGGGTTACACAAAATGAGTCCCACCCTTGTTAATTCAACTGTCTCTTGATATATCTTATATGTCTCCAAGAAACATCAAACTTTACCAATCAAAGAACAAGTTTATGGCTTTCTATCAACAAATTTTCTCTTCTGGAACTAACTTTTTTTTTCTTTCAAATATAAAAAGAATTTTCACTAGGCTATTTAAATTTTTTTAATGACTTGCCAATGGTCATAGGACAATGGGTCCTATGATTACACTGGCCCTCCTCTCCTTCTCTAACTTTAGCTCATGCTATGCTTCCCTTGTTCTTGGTGCTGCAGTCACACTGAACATTTTACTGTTCTTCAAATGCAAATGCTTATTCTTACTTGAAGAACATTACACAGCCTATTTCCTTTGAAAGAGTTTTTCTTATCTAAGTTACTGCCTTTTTAATCTTTTAGACAGCATCACAAGTAGCTCTTCTTAGGGAATTCTTTTCCAAATTATAAGTGTAAACCATGCTGATTTCTTGTAAATACTTATAGAACCATGAAAATACATTTGTTTCCTTCAAAGCACATAATTTGTTTGCAATTTATTAGAAGGATTAATTTTTTTTTTCTTTTTACACTATAATCTCCTTGAAAACAAAGACTCATCTATTTTTGCTCATCATTGTACCATCAGCACTGAGCACAGCACTAGGTACATAAGAGGTGTTAAATTAATGTTTGAGTGTGCTTTAAGAGAAACCAAGAATAACAAATCTTCTTTGAATATGAAATTATGCCCAAAGGAAATAACATTTTATAAAATTAAGGCCCTTTGAGAAAATGAATTAATTATTCAGGCACTGGTTTGAAGTATATGAAATATTAACTATTGAAATAATTTGAGCTCTGATAAATAGAAAATTAAAAAAAAAAACACTCCCAAATCCTCTTTTCCACCTCATTCAGTTGCTAGCACCTTCCATTAATTCCAATTCAACAATCATTTCTTTACTTTGCAGATACATGTAGACTGTACTGTTGACTAAATATAAAAATGATAAAAATTAGTGTCTTCTTTATTAGATTACTCAGATGACAGCTCTGTGTGTAAGAACAGGAAAAATTTTATTTCTATGCATTGATTAGTCATTTTCTGTGAATCCTGTAAATGTTCTTTTCTTTGTATTGGCTACTGGAAAGCATGTGAACAAATTTTTGGCTATGTAAGTAACTATATTGATTTTCATGAAGTTCATATTTTGCATTAATTATTTTTCATATTTTATTTCTGGTGTTTATAGCCTTGGTCTTGTTACACGTTTTCTTATTTTTTTGATACTTTATGTAACACATTGTAAATCATTTTAAATTCTTTCTAGGACAAGGTAGGATAAACATAAACATATATATTGAAAACTAAAATTAAATTTAAAGAAAACAAATGGTTACTACACACATTGATGATGATATTTCAGCACAGTTGGAAAGGATATGCAATCAATTCTCCTGGCTTGAAAATGACAGCGGGTACAATGTGTTAAACATGAGGCATTGAGAGATGAGACATCTCGGTTTGTAACATCTCTGTTTGTAACATCTCTGTTCGAAGAGAAGAGTTGCTTTGGCTGTGTGGCAATGATGGCAAGTCCACAGATAAACCCATAGAAGAGTAGTAGAGTATTTAGCATTTTACTCTGAGAAAAATGTGAGCCATTGACTGACCATACCCCTTCTGCTGTGTTGTCTTTATGTACACAGTATAAGAACATATAGAAAATGCTTACATAAATACATAATCAAGGTTATCTTGAAAAAATAATCCAACAAATACATGATCAATGCTATTTTTTACATCTTTTTAGTTTTTTATAATTGGTTATAAAATCATGTTGTATTTTTTAAATACAATACTTTAAAATTATATCTAAACTTATTGCCAGATTTTTGTTGACTCTTTACGCTTTTGTTAATTTATAACATTGTCCTCCACTAGGTTAATTATTTACTCAATTTTCCAGACCCTTAACCCACTCTGAATATGTCACTGTATCACAGATATGATCTTCCAGTCATAGATCTAAGAACGCCATTACTCATCTCAAGACTCTTCAGTAACTACCACTTGCCCATGGCAAACACTCAGCCTAGTACTCCAGGCCCTTTTGGCTGTAGCCTCACCCTTTCCTTCTAATATTCTCTATATTTCAAACAAACTAGACCATGCCTTATTTTTAAATATATCTTTACCCTTTTCATACTGTATTTTCGTGGAAAGCTTTTGCTTATTGTGCTACATCCCTTGAAATTCTAGGGACTCTGATACATAATTTAGATACCACTTTCATGAAATCTTCACACATTTGCCTAACTGGAAATAACTTATTCTGTTAATCCTTCTTAGCCATTTCCTTTTCTCTTGTTAGCAAAGCACCATCAGGCTAGTGGTATAAATATTTGTCTCTATGTCTTAATTTTTTCACTTTTTTTTTACTAAGTTCTTTGAATAAATGACCAGAACTTGCCCCTATTTGTATCTCTCAAAGAGCCTAAATTAGTGTCCTATAAAATAGACACTCAATAACAAATATTACATTAATGTTGTGATATATATGATGTCTGATTACAATATTGGAAAATGTTGAGGTTCATTAATTGTACCTCAGAGATAGTACACGGCATCCTTACTTTTCCCACTAAACCATACTAAGAAATGGCTGTAGTATCAGTCTTAGAATAATGTAAAGAAAATAAAAATTTGAGCAGTGGAATTTTAGGAGATTTTTATGGGTATGTGATGGGTGACCCTACCACAAGGAGAGTCAAGCAATGATCTACAGAGATAAGTTATCAGAAATTCATAAGTGATACATATTTTTAAGGATTTTCCCTATCTTCTATATTTCCTTCTTAAAATACCAATATTAAAGAAATGAAAGAATACCTGATAGAATCTCGTTAGGAGCCTTGTCTCCTTTGATATCCTAAGATGAAAACCAAAGCCAATAGTTTGGACAATGTTCTTTAAACCAGCAAATTACATGAATTTTACATAACAGGCAGCTGGTATTTAGCAGGGGAATAATGGAATAGAAATAGTGCTCTCAAATAATCAGTTGGGGTAACAAAATGGAAAAGGAAAAGCTATTATGCAAATACATGGCTAGATATTGCTAATCTACTTTGAGGAGCTGCAAGATAGCATATGGAAGAACAGTAGACTGAAATGTTTTCTGCCCGTGAACCAATTCTATTTTAATAATAGATACCTAGACAAAAACAAGTATTTCATAACAAGGGAAAACATTATCAAAGATTATCAGTGGTAGTGCTGGGTGAAGTAGGTGAGTATATATTATCTCTCCGTTATGTTATCATTTCCCAGTCACTTCTAATGGCTTCTCATCAGAGAGGTATTAAAAGTGACATGTAGCTCTGAGAAAAAACAAATGTTGGCATGTAAATTTTTAAATCCTAAATTCTATGAAGTTTAAGTAGAAAATACAATATTAAATACTAATACATAATTAATATTAAATAATAGATATTTCAGTGCTAAATTGACAGTTTGAATAAAAATTCAACTACTGAGTATTGTAGAATATAAAGGGAGTAACATTCTGCTACCCAAGGGGCATCTGAAATAAAAACATTTAATGAAAATGAATTCCTCTGCAATTCAGAAAAATTAATAAACAAAAAAATCTTATTTCTGAAAATATGATTCAACAGCACAAGTTCACATTGATTTACATTCCTAGTTCTACTACACATGGTTCAGTATCAGACTCACAGTCTTCTAAGAAAATAAGTCATATATGCAAATTCAGACACTCCTTTTAAGGCACTCTAATTTTTATTATCCTAGACAACTACCTTGACAGAAATGTAAAAGAAGAAACGACTATGACTTCCAAAATCAATGAGCCATTAGAACTGGAGATGACAGCCTGAATATGATGAAAGTTTAGGAATGATGATTAAAACGAAGAACTGTACCCCGTGAATGAGATTACTGCTGCCTCTTCAGAAACTACCACTTCAGCACACTTAGCAGGAGTAATGGCTCTTAAAAGTATTTTTTTATGTAAAAGGTAGCATTACATTTTCTGTAAATTATCTGTGAATCTTCATAGAAATTTTATTGATTTTTTTCGAAGGGATCTAAAGGCTATATGCTGAAGAGGAAATAGGAAATAGAGCATTCCACTTTTTCTTGGCATTTTCCCAAACTCATACCAGTTCAGAAGCAACTGAAAGTTTCAATAGGGGGGGGAACTTACCTGAGGTTGTGAATTATTAGCACCAGTTACAGAAAGTGCTATTGTTAAATGCTAATCTATAAGCATTCTAATAATATCTAATTACATAGAGACACTGAAAATAAGATAACAATAATTATAGTAAGTATATTGATATGTTCTGAACAGGGAAATACAAACTCGAAAAATCACTTACCCATTTTTATTAAACTATTTACCTTAAGGTGTAGTAAAAATGGGACAGTTTACCATGGAAAGCAAGCAAAAGAGAAATCTATGGAATAATTAAGTAGTGCAGAAAAAATAATAATTCCGAATTCAGATTGTTATAAAGTAGCCTATATCACCACCAATTATAATTCATTTAAATATAAATGACCCATTTTAAATGAAGATTGAAAACTCTTTACATTCTATAAAGACACAGATATAAAAAAATATAATAACTAGGTCATATTGTCATTAAGAGGATTAAATAATCTAAATCATTTAAAGTCCCTAAAAGAATGTCTTATATATATACTCAATAAATATTAGTTATTACCAATATTATTATTGTTATTATTCAAGTTTCTGTTGTAGTTTTTGCTGTTGTTATCATTTGAACTTACTGTCCCAGAATATTTGCAATGAAATAGAGGAGTGTAAAAGGTATACGTATTCATTAAGCATTTAATGGCAATAAAAGAAAATGTTAAAATGCAACCTTCTTTTTCCCCTTCTTTGTTAAATCATTGCTCTAACTTTATCTATTTTCTACTTCTTCCATCTGTCTCAGAGAAAGAGATGCCCTATGCTTTTCTAAAGCAAACCCTAACACTTGTATTTCCAAGGCTTGCCTCCCACCTGTTCTTGGATTGTATTTCATTAATTTTCTTGATTATCTCTTCAATATTCAATTTCTTCCTATTCATCCGTTACCCATATGTGATGCCAATCAAAACTACTAATGTAAAATTTCAATAAAAATTTAGTTATATAATATTTAGGGAAAGGGGTATGACAATTTATAGGAACCCTACTTCAAGGAGATATAGACATATGTAAGAGTGGAGCCTAAAGAAAATATTTGTTCCTAAAGCTATTTAAATCAGAGTCACAAAGATTCAACCACAGACAGAAATTTGTTCCAAGTATAGTTCTAGATACAAGTGAAATACTTATAGAGAAGATAGAATAGTCCATTTGATGAAACATAAATTTTAGGGAAGGATAATGGTCAAACAAATAAATAAAAACGTTGAATTGAAATAATTTTAGATGTTTTCAAGAACATAAAATAGCACAATTTTGAAGATGGTGTGGGCTGGCTGGGTCGTGGAGCCGGAGAATAAACGCTCAAAGAACAGAATTTTTCATATGAATGGAATTTTTAAGAATGACTTCTCTTTGTTGGGTTAGAAGAAATAATGGTATTAAGTTAGTTGAAAGAAATGGGCCAGCTGAATTTTTCGGTTTTTTTGTTTGTTTGGTTTTTGTTTTAGTTTCTCAATGTTTTCTTCTTTACCTCAGAATAATGATCACATATGAAAATATTTAGCTTAGGGAGGATATGATTTAACATGAAATTAATATTCTTCACACTTTTTAGAAGACTGTGGTATAGAAGAGACATATTAGAGTTATTTCTAAACTGAAAAGGGAGAATGTAAAGTGGATTTTGTTTCACTATATTTCCTTTTAATAATAGTAGTAAGAGCAAAAATAAGCTTTCTTAAAAAGTAGTGCCATCTCCATAATACTGAGAATTATTGAGTGCTTGCTACAACATGGTTATAAGAGCAGTTCGTAAGATTTTACCCTCAAAACAGTCCCATCAGGCTGTTGCTGTTATTTCATCCAATTCATGAAGAGTATGAGGATCTGGGAAATTACATCTACCATACCTCTAGTGAGAGACAGAATTAGGGTTCAAACCAAGCTCTCTCTGAGATCAATGTCCATGGTCTAACCTACTAATGCTGGTCTAATGCTTCTCTGATGAACACATGAAAGGAACATAGGGTCAGCTCAAACATCTGATGTGTGGTTCAATTGAAGCTCTCAAAGTGTGGAAGATAATGTAGAGAGAAAAACAAATTAACAAACAACTACTATGACTATAAAATTCTAGGCTTTCAAATAGCTTGAACTTCCTTTAAAAACAGTATCTGTAATTTATAGTTTATTATATGACCTTGGGAAAGTTACATAACTTTTCTCCCATATTTCTCACCTAGAAACAATGATAAAGATATCCCTTGCAAATATTAAGTGAGATGACCTTTGTTAAGTTGTTCAGCCCTGTGCTTAGCACCGTCTGATTATGCAAGGAAATTAAATAATTTTCTTTGACTTGTCTCATTCATCCACTCATTTATTCAACAAGTGATTATTGTAAACTATGAGATATCTGGCTCTGTTCTTCATTCTGTGGAAAAATAATGATGACAGGTTTAGTCCTTGTTCTCTAACGGGTTATGGTCTCAAGGAATGCTTAAAGCCACGTTAGTGGTGTCATCCATGAACCTCTCATTCTTGTAAAATACATTCAGATCCCTTTAATTATTTTTAAAAAACACAAAAAATGAATCTTCTTCCCTCAAATCTACAACTGAACAACAAACGTCACAGTCTTCATTCTTCACAAGCTTCTTTACTGTATTATTAAAAAAATCTAAAAACTTGTGCCTATTAACTGCCTCCAGTAGAATCATTCTCTGCTCTCCCACTCCCACGTTTCAGCTACCACCCCTTTATTACCAGGTGGCACGTGGATCTTCTCATAGTGATAATATTAATGTCACACCTCTCTCCTTGCATTCATTCTCAAACCACATGAATTTTGAGGCTTTTGTTATATGAACTACTGTATCATTTTTTGTATGTACCATTTTCTAAAAACCACATAGGACTACACACTCTTTCAGATCTCATCCAGCCTGTCAGTCTCCTTGTACCTATTTGTTTTATTCCTTCTTTCTACAGAAAACAAAAATTATGGAAATGAAACCCATAAATGTAATGTTATTTATAGATTTCCAGCATGAAGAAAAAATAACATATAACATCCAAGCAAAATAATAGGATTATTTTAAAAAGTGACAGGAATAAGTCTGGTCCCACATTTTTTTAAGAAGATTGAGTCTCGAAGGGAAAACTGTGATTTCCATAAATTGTCATAGCAAGTTAATTTGACCCACATGTGAGAAGGTAACAGCCACAGATACTGCCAGAAAATACCACTTGAAAATAAAGCACATATAACTGAAAGATAAATCAAAATCAAGAAAGCAAGAAAAAGATTTCTTGTATGAAATAATTAAAATGTCAGAGAAGAGTAGGTCTTACCTAATAATCTGTCCTTTGATCTTATTTTAGTAAAAAACCAAAAACAAACAAAAAAACAAGCCATATGTCAGCTCAAAAAGGAGCCATATTTTCTAGTCTCTTTTGAATGGAATTTAAATTCTGTGAAGTTATGTGAATTCTTGCCCAACAGGGTGTTAAAATAAATTAGGTTTAAAATGTCCATATTTTATATTCTTCGAATAATTCACTTCCTTTTTCTATTCCTCTTCTTCTTTCCTGAGGCCTGGATGTGACTATGGGGCTTGTGACCAACCATCAAACATGCAATATCAATAGGAATCAGGAGAAATTATACAGAAAGAACCCAAGCCCTAATAATTTCATGAAGAAGAGCTGCATTCCCACTCTGGAATCCTGATTTACTTACAGATTATAATGTGACAGACATTTAACTTCCATAATTTTTGAGTCAATGCGAGTTTGAGTTTCCACATTATAGTAACATAACCTATATCTTAACTTTTAGAGAAGAAATAACATTGAAATGGAGTTCAAAGATTTAATGAAAAATTTTTAAATCATTTTGAAAACAAAAATTTATAGTATATACAATAGTAATAAAAGTTTATTGTTTATTCATCAACTGTGCTTATTATTTATGAATAACAATTTCATGAAATGAACTGAGTCTATAAATTTAGATTAAATATAAGAAATATTTGTACAAATTTCAAAGTAAATGATTTAAATGATTTATTTTATATAATACATGTTTGATAAGTTTAAATGTATAATCAAAACAAAATTAAACCATGATTTCTACCCCAGTATCTATTAAGGATCTGTTACTACTATCACTATATCTATATCAACTGTTCTATGAGAACCACTCTTCCAAATGACTGTGTTTCCAGAGCCGTGTTTGTTCTACTTAATGCAGCTCTTTGGACAATGCAAACAGGACCAGGGTTAGAACATGGTCCACACTGGGACAATTGGATGATCTGTCCCAGAAATTTAGAATTGGTCTGAGTTAATGGCTAGAATTGAGGATCAGTGTGGTATGGGGTGAGCATATTAGGTCATATGTGCATAAAGTATGAAAGAGAATAAGTTAGTTTATGACACATAGATTTAAGGTGAAAATCAGAGAAAAGAGGCAAAATTGTGCCTCCCTGGAAAGGTCCTAAGAGATTAGCAGCCTTGGATCCTAATGCTGGTTCTAGTTTCTGTTTCTGGTTTATGAGTCCTAGATGTACTTTCTGCCATGGTGTTATAATATAATCCTACATATTTATAAACAACTGGCTGATCAAGCATACTCAGAAGAAATAGCAGACATTCTTGAATACATAAATCCCTTCTGTTGCTCACCCTGGACAGCTGCTATATGTACATGAACAACTTGGCTCTAAAACTTACAGTTGTTTTAGTGAATAATTCTACATTGCTTTCAGATTTCCCATCTCTAAAAATTAAACTTTCTATGCTATTTGCCTATATTTTGGTCAAGTTTTACAAACAAATCCTCCAAGATGAGCTTTTTAGTGTAAAGAGGAAATAATGAGAGATACAAACTTGAGAATTTTATATTGAGAATAATAATTTTGCATAAGCTGATACTTATTGTAGTATGAAACTTATTTTTCTTAAATGTACAAATTATTGATCTCTCCCAGTATTACATGAACTGGTTATAGACTATCAATATTGTAAAAGATCATTTAAAATTTACATGGAAGAAAAGCATCAAAATAAAATAGATTTCTACTTTAAGTGATTAGGCAAGGGCTTTATAAGGAGGTAGCATCTAAATATTAAATAATAAGCAAGATCTGTCTTTTGTTGGCTTTGGAGTAAGAGGCAAACAGAGGCAGAAATAAATTTGCATTTTTTAGGAACATAAAAAAGAATAATGCATTATAAACAAAGTGAGGAATAGGAAGTGTTAAACAGGGATTAGATAATTGTGGGGCCCAGTAGGCCAAAGAAAGTATTTTTCATCTCAATTGATTTTAACAGGAACTCTTTGAGCAAGTAGAGGATATGTCCTCATTTGTACTTCAAAATGATCTAGCTGTTATGTGAAAAATGAATATTAAGGGGCAACACGGAAGAAGTGAGATCATTTACAAAGTTATTGAAATAGTTTAGGTGTGAGTTCATGGTGGTTGATTTAGGACAGTAGGAAAAGATATATTAAGAAACGAAATGGATTCAAGATACGCTTTGCAGTTAGAGGCTTAGGGAATGTTTGGACAGATTAAATAGCATGAGTGGGGATGGAAGGGCAGAACATAAGGATGACTCACAGAATTTTGCTCTGAATACAAGTGCATGGAACATAAGTCATTTCCACAGGTGGAGGAGAGTGAAGGAGGAATCTGTTGGGGTTAGAAATCAGGGGTTTTATTTAGACATTTTAAGTTTGGAAAGCTACTAGGTATCTAAATTAAGTTCTCAATCAGATGATTGGATGTGCTTTAGTTGAGAGATCAGAGAAGAAGATTTTAATTTGGAAAACATTGGCATGAATGTGTAGGGAACATTGGCACCTTAAATGTTGCTAAAAATCACAGACATGAGGCGATGGATTAATAGGAGAAAAGGCATACAAATTTATTTAACGTGTGTACATGGAAGCCTTCAGAATGAAGACTCAAAGATAGACGGCAAATTTTTCATTTTCATGCCTAAGTTGAACAAAGTAGGGATAGTCATACAGAAATACAATTGTACAAAAAGGATATGATCTAGTGCTAATAGACTGAGTGGGAAGACTTGACAAGGCCTGTCTGTCTAGATTCTTCTTGGCCTCTGTGAGCATGTATTCCTTCCTTCTGAGTGTGGGGAAAGACCCTCTCTGGAATGGGGGCATTATGACATCAAGTCAAATAAGTTAGGTCTGATAATTTCTTTATGGCCAGTTTTCACACAGAATAATTTTAGGTTTTGTGGCTGGTTTTCAGGAAGACAGTTTCTTGTTTCTATGGGTAGCCTTGAGGGAGAATAGGACTGAGCGGCAGGAGGACAAGAGCTCAAAGAAAAGTTTTTGCTTCTGAGGCTTCTTTAAAGCCCTTCACTTTGGAGCACATTTTTCTGAGCCCCACAAATGGTACATATAACCATGTCACTGAAAGAGAGAAAGCCTTTCAATTGAGAAGAGAAACTGGGATTCACTCAATGAACAGGTGTTATCTGGAGGCTAAGTGGAGTTAGGAGTAGCCAACAAAGAGGACTGAGATGAAAAATCAGTGCATTTAGTGGAGTACAAAGAGAGAGGTAAAGAGAATCCCAGAATAAAGAGAAATAAAATGCTTAAGACCTGGAAAGTGAGCTAATAGGTTGTGTACAGTGAGGACATAAATTATGACTCAAGTTGGTAACATAAGAATCATCAGCTAGAGGGATATTAGAAATTGAATAATTAAGTATAACGTTAAAATCAAAATTGAGATTTGTGGTTTATCTTGGTTACGGTATTTTTCCACAGCAAGTCAAGCTACTTGACTGTCATTATGGAAATCACTAAAATGAAAGAAGAGAAGAAATTTGAGTTGATGGAGATGGAAACAAAATAAATAAAATGGCAAACCACAAAATCCAATCAGAGTAAAGACAGAAGTAAAAACATGAAAGAGATTCTGGATTTTAAAGAAGTGATAGAGGAAAGGATCTTCAGCTCTTAATGAACTGAAAAAATCATGGCGTGGGATTGCAAGAACAGCTAAATTGTAAGGACAGGGATGGTGGTTAACGAACTGTATCATTGACATGAAGGTATTGCAAGAATTGCAATTATCAGTGATGATAAGAGACAGGATAAGACTGAGAGAAATGGAGGTATGAACATCAAAGAATGAAAACTCTGACCTCTGGTTAGAATGTAGATATTTGAAGACATCTTCACTCCCAACCTAAGAATTAAAACAAATAGGATAAACTACAAAATTCTAGATTAAAAAAAAAATTCAGAAAGCAGAGGATACAAAGAAACCCAAATGAACTAAATTTAAAAATAGTAAGTGGCCCTCATAGAAGTGAAGAGACTCACAGCTATTGCATTCTCTGGGGGAGTAGTAAGCAAACAGAAAATCTGACATAAATGAGATTGAGATGCATGGGCTAGTGTAACAGGTTAGTGTGTTGGTATGTCAAGGAAGCCCAGCCACAGTGTGAGTTAGTACCTACCGAACACTTTGTTCCTAAGACTATTTACTAAGTGCAGGGGGCATTACACCAAAAGCCCAACATAGCGTAACAGAGGTGAGGAAGACCACTGTTAAGTGTTCTGGTATCTCCCCAAAATCCAAGGTCTCTATTCCTGTAAAGCAGGTTGAAAGGAAAATAGTATAAAAGGGGATATATTGTAAATGATATAAACAGGTATGAAATATCCTGAAATATATGGCAGAGGATGAAGAAACACAAATAACTTCTCCTTTGAAGGGTTGAAAAATAGTTTTCCTGCTTGTTAGAGTAGGTAGTCTGTTAGACATGAGCAAGGGAACAGAAATGTTAGTCAACTGGTTCGAACGGACAGCCTTTGAATGAATAGGCCTGAGAAGAAAAAAGCCACTAATTTCCCAGTGTTGCACATGCACAAAGTGACATTTTTCCCCATTATATCACAATGGTAATAAGTTAACATCATGGTGTGACCCGTCTTGTGGGAAAAACAGGGAACACTGACCACCCAGCCTTCTTTGACTTCAACAAATAAAAACAGCAACTGCTCAGGGTTCAGGGCAGTTGCGCTTTTCAAGTCTGTCCGCTCCCTTTCTTGGAGGTGTACTTTCACTTCTGCACAAGCCTTTTCTAAGCCTGTCCACTTTCACTCAATAAACTTGCACTATTGCTCAATTATGTGCACGTCCTGAAATTCCTTTCTGTGATATTAGCAAGAACTTTTTATGCCGGTGACATACTGAATGTTGAGTTTATAGCTAACACAAAAAAAGGAAGCACACCTTCAGAGAAAAGATTGAGGATGTTAGCAAATGGTAGATAATATTCTGTAATTTCAAGAGAGCATAGTGCAAGAGTTTGGGGGGGGGGAAGAGAAATATTGAGTCCTAGCACAAAGGATACTGAATAGCACAAGAATACATGTTATTCTTGCTTGTTTTAGATTCCTTGTAGTATCCAAGTTAACCTGAGCTAGGCATAACAGTATTTGTTCAAACGGTCTCTTAGCAGTTAGAGTTCCTACTATTCAGCTGAAATACATGGACTCACTAGGCATCTTTTCATTTCTTCATTATACTGTACTGTGTTTACTGGAAGACTGTGGAAAATATTTTAAACTCAATTAGTAAGGGGCAAAAATATTCAGAAAATGTTCTGAGAACAATTTAATTATATGTTGCTAAGGGGCGGCATTAGAGATTCTGCTGATGTATCTTGCCATTTCCCCTCGTGAGTTCACCTGAAGTCACGTGCACAGTTTCCCACTTTAAACACTGGTCTCTCATCTTCTCAACCTGGAAGGTCTCCTAGGAACGTTGGTTCTTTTTGGAAAATACTCTAGCCTCTCCACTTTCAGGTCAGATAATTCCAAAACAAAATCAAAACAATTCAATACAGTCCAGGGAGATCTAGCCCAGTTGTTCATAGAGAGAAGCCATTAATTAATAAGACTTTGTTGTCTTTATCCTTCCCTTATCTCACTGTTCCCGCATTGTCCCTTGACTTCTGAATTACTTTTTAAATAATCTACTTGTATAAAATTCTTTGTCTCAGATTTGGTTTTTTGAGGGGCACTGGGAGTTGGAATTAAGAAAGAGAAAATCTTATAGGTAAATAAAGATACAAAATTCATGGCAAAATTAAATAAAATTTAAAAATTGCCCATTAAATAAAAGCATATATTAGTTATATTAAATATAACTATATATTCAAAATATAAAGTTAATTTATACTTATAAAACATTGAACCCTTTCCTTACAGAATGTGAACCAATTAATTAGAGATGAGAAAAGTACTTAAATATAAAACACAAAACAGTAAAACAAATCATGCTAGAAAATATTTAGGAACTAGGAGATCTGAAAATATAGAGATGTTAAAGAAAAAGTAAGTGCATTTAACTGCATAAATTATACATATAATTATATAAATAAAATGATAAATTGCATAAGTTATAACTTAAAAGTACATAAATTATATAAACAGGTAAATGTTTCTTGAAAAAAATCATAGACAAAATGGATCAGAAAACCATATACTTGTGGGAGAGAAGGCTTGCAATGCAAGCAATTAGAATATTCAAAGAGCTCTCAAGAATTGACAGGAAGGGTGCAAATATTCTGAGAGAAAAAATAATGGCAACTGGATATGATAATTATGACAAGACAATGTCCAAATAACAAATAATTGCAAAAATTCCCCAAAATAATAATAAGGAAATCCAAACTAAAATAACAAGATATTGCTTTATATACATTAGACAGGCAATTGTTAAAATGCTATACCACATTGCTTTAATAGGAAAGCCACTAGTATATAATGGTGATGGAGATGTGAATTAGAGACCAGACATATATTGAAATGTGGAACACATTTGCATTTCTACATAGTTCTTCCTGAAATCCATGCTTAGAAATATAATTTCAATACATAAGGAATTATGGACAAGAACATTTGTTGGGGTTCAGGGTCGGTAATCTTGTTTGTTCTTGGTCCTTGGTGTATATTTATACATATTCCCATACTTTGCATAAAGTAATTAGTGTGAATATGATACATGCAGATATATAAAATATATAAAAATATGTATTTATAGAATATATTTAAAATCTCAAAGTTTGTGTTTTACATGGAGTGATTAAATTGTTATTGTATTTCAACCCTAAAATAAAATGAGGAGAAGGAGAAAAGAATTCCAAGAGCTTTCCTGAATTTCTATATTGGCATTTTTCTTCATGGTTGAGTTTTCATATTTATAATCAAACTATGCAATTAGCATTAATTAAAACAGACTATGTCTGAAATTTTAAAAACTAATTATATAAATAAAATATTTGCTTTATTCAAAATATGCCTTTTTGTTTCTATGGGAATTTCAGAGATTAACTGAGACTTTGTGTGAAGAGAATTTATTGCTGGGGTTTAATAAAAGTTATCTAAGCCTGGAAATTTACTTAGAAAATCATAAACCAAAGAGTCTATTTAGTCAGCCATAAAACATTCTAAGCTTAGTGTTGAGCTTTAAGAATAATAAAAACCTCAACATCCCAAATTTATTCACATATAGTATCTAATATGAGTGATTTAACTTTAGGATTACATTCTAAGAGTATATGTATTATGCTTTAGTAAAAGGTGCAGTTCTTTTTCCAAATGATCATTGTATAGTATAGTGACCGAAATAAACTCATTTCCATAAAGTATGTGTTATTTCATATATAAATGGGAAAAATACATTCATAAGATCATAACCAGAATTCTGTCATTTCAAAATGAAGCATCATCTTGAATGAGGAGTGGGTGTGAATAATCCAAACCACACCAAAAAACTTCCTGATAGTTCCTTTATGTTCTAATTCTAATTTTGAGACATTTCCTGAATTTTAAAATTCCCCAGCTTTTTTTGACGTTGAACCAATCTAACATAAATCAGAGACATTTTATTGAGAAATAATGGGTATGGCATTTTTGTTCAAGCACATTAGTGTCCATGGAAACATATAACAAATATTCTTTATGCTATTTCTTTTAACATAATGTGTTCTAAATTATTTTTGAAGTTACTTTGCATGACTTAGATATTATATTACCAATAGAAATATACAACTGGACTTCACAACAGACAACTACAGCCTGCAAGGGTAGGGAATAATAAATCCTTTTTTTATAAACAATCTCTCAAACTTGCATATATGCCCTTAGTTTTAAGTTTTTTTTTCCTTTTTTCTTGAATTTCAGCAAGAAAAATAATTGTTAGTAAGAAAATTCTACTTTGCTTTGCGGCTAACTCTTCAAGGCTGGCTAAGAACAGATTCAGTAGAGTGAGAAATCACCTCGTGACTCTTGAACTTTCATAAGCTAAATAAAATTGTTTGTGGTGATCCCGTGAAAACTTCATCTGACACTCAGTACTAGTTGAAGTAGAAAAAATCAGGGCTCAAAGTTCTATAATGCCATAAAGAAGAAATTGGGTCATATTGGCCAGGGTTAGTGAGGGCATGATTGAAAAGCTGAACAGGAACGTGGTTTGACTCTGCTGCGATCTCGCTAAGCTGCTAGGTCAAAGTTGTGCTGACAGGGAGCTGTACCAATATCCAGGGAGGACTTAGGAATCATGCTATGGATTTGGCCCAAGAATTTTTCTTAGAGGAACTAATCAGAAAAACTACAACTAGGTGCTTGTAAACACTGCAAAGGCATATGCTATTGGATAATGATATGACTTGGTTTGGCAAACTGTATGCCTTTCTAAATTCCTTATTCAATTTATTGGGAAAGTTGCCGAGACATTGAGGGAAGAAACTATGTACGTACGAATCTGGAGATATGAAAATGTTATATATATTTAAGTATATAAGTTAGAATGTGGTAAAACTATGCAGAAGATGATGCTGGGGTTTATTCTTTATAAGACCGTCAAAATACATAATTAGGAAGCTAATTGTAAGGCTTCATTTTGGCTGCATAAAGAGCATAATAAGACTACCTTTTTGGTTGTGTTTTCATTCTCCACATATATGTTACTGAGGTCTTTTTCCACCAGACACCAGTAGGTATTAGGTGAAAAAAGAGTTCTTCA